>CAUYSK010016976.1:0-33226 GCA_963575035.1 Avahi laniger | reverse complement strand
CCTGGGCTCAAGCGATCCTACTGCCTCAGCTTCCCGAGTAGCTGGGACTACAGGCATGCGCCACCATGCCCGGCTAATTTTTTTCTATATATTTTTAGCTGTCCAGTTAATTTCTTTCCATTTTTGGTAGAGACGGGGTCTTGCTCTTGCTCAGGCTGGTCTCGAACTCTTGAGCTCAAACGATCCGCCCGCCTCGGCCTCCCAGAGTGCTAGGATTACAGGCGTGAGCCACCGCGCCCAGCCAGATATTTCTTATTTTCAGCAGTTAGTGATCTACAACTTACTGGTTCAACCCAATGGTAACTCTCCCAGGCTTTTTGATCTCTTTTTGCTCTTATCATATTTTGCATAAGCTCATGAACAGACTCCTCTGATTTTAGCCAGTGTGAATTTCCCTTACTTCCTTCAGAGCTCATTTGAAGACATTCCTCATATTTTATATAGTATTTTTTAACTGAGAGGTTTTTCAGATTACTTCCCTATCAGATTGTCCCAAATGGCTCTTGCCTGTTCTCATTGCACAGCTTCATGGCTACTTCATTTTCATCATGGATCTGAAATAATTACAAACACTTTCCTTTATGTTCTCTTTTTGCCTTTTGTTCTAATTAGTCTGATATTTATATTGCCGTTACTGTTTAATTCTTGTTTCCATTTACCCGATGCATCTTTGCTTCACTTTTTATTTTTAACCTGTTGTCCCCATTTGCTTCTAAAGAGAAGCAAGGAGCAACTGACTGTCCTGGAAGAGCCGTTCACTGTAGATCATCACCTCTAGGACAAAGCCTCACTGAGGCAGCCCCCTCTCCACACAGATTCTGAACAAATTGAGAAGTCCAAGCCATGGCATATGGATGCCAAAATACCACCTTAATACTATCAAGGATGAACTGACGATGCACCTAAGTGTAAAAGCAAAGCAGACCTACTAGAATTAAACCAACTTAACTTCCCAATTCTTAGGCAATGGTGGAACCAGCCAGATAAACCTTCCATCATGGGGCAGGCAGAGAGACTCCCAAAAGGGAAAGATGGAAAATCTGAGCACACCGGGTCTGATTTATATTATTTACAAAATCCTCTGGCCAAAGTGGTCCAGTCCCTTTCCTGGAGAGAAAAGCATCTGAGGGCTGTAGAGAGGCCAGGAATGACACACCCCAGGTCGGAAGGAAACATCAGGAGTGAGAGAGAAGTCTCCCTCCTTAATAAGAAACAAGGAAGAGGAAAACAATATTTGCTGAATGTTTGCCATTGTGAACCCTGGCTAGTTTAAATTGATTATTTTAGTTAATCTTTACAAAACCCAGTGAGGTAGTTATATTCCTTTTTATAGGTGAAGGTATTGAGGCTCAGAGAATTTACGTATGTCGCCCAGTCTTTAACTCCTGTGCAGAGAACGAGAGGAAATTACTCTAGTCGCTTACCCCCTACAGTAAGGTTGGACATGCAAAGTCCTAATTATTCTACCATGACGTTTCATTTATTCTATTTGCAGAGGTGCTCTTGATATTCAAAGAAGGTTTACTTTTCCTGAAGAAATTTATTTAAATTCCACTGAATGTCTGCATGTGCACTGTCGGGGATTCGAGACCAGTTTGGCCGAATGTACCTTTACTAAGAGAAGAACCAGGGGCTACCAGGGTTTAGCAAATGTGGTGTGTTACACAGAGAACGCAGGTTGGTGGAGAACTTGCCCGTCACTTTCCCTTCCTTCGAGGTTAGTTATCTCACACCAAGCCCCAGAGTAAACAAACGACTGATACCCAGTTTCCAGTCACAGAGACAGTGATATGGACTCTGTCATGTGTGGAGCTTTAGAGCCTAAATTGGTGCTTTCCCCCCTATTTCATCTTTTTGCCATTCAAATATTCTTCTACCCAGGTTCCTACAGAGGAAGCAAAGTTGCCCAACTCCGCTTTGCTTTGTTTGAACATCCAGATTAAAGTTATTATGGCAAACACAAGCCAATCAAGCATGAGAAGAAACCTCAGTGTCTCCTTTTAGAGTTCCAGCACATACAGAATACATTTCTTTAAAACCTTTAAGTGATCACATCAGTGGCTAAGTTTCCTGGTAGTCATTGCCATTTCCCCCTCCGTCCTGACGTTGGAATATTTTAGCCATATGTATGGTGTCAAAGACCAAAGCAATAGCTGTCTCTTTTCAGTGCTAAGAAAAAAAAATACACCATCTGGGAAGTGGGTGTGGGGCTTAGTGTGGTGGCATGAAAGGAATGGGAGAGAGCCGGCGTTTGCCAAGGCCAGCAAGAATTCCTCATTCCAGATCCCCCCCCTCAGATTTCCGCCATCAAAACTGATTTTCAGAGACGAAAATGACAGGCCCTCCATAGGCCAGCTTTGGGGCATTTATTTTCCTTATTAATCACATATACTATGTTGACACTACAATTTATTTTATAACAGTTTTTTGAAGTCTCACTTTATCTTAATGATTCCATTATCCCAAAAATGTGATAAGGATGTCGTGCCACAACTGCATAAATAAATTTCATCAGGTTAATTCCTGCTTTACAGAATTACCAACAGATGAGTCCTTTCAGTGTGTAAATGGGAAATACATTTCTCAGACGAAGGCCTGCGATGGTGTCAATGACTGCGGAGACCAAAGTGATGAGCTGTGCTGTAAAGGTAGACGTGAATCCAGGCTTGAGAGCCCCCAAATCCATTTTTCTGACGAAAAAAGCAAAATCAACTCTGCCATTGAATTTCAGATTGCATCTCATTCAATTTTAAGAAATGGAAAAAACCTCTCCTACTTATGTGTGCACAGGTTGCCAAGGCGACAGTTTCCTTTGTAAATCGGGTGTTTGTATTCCAAGCCAATACAAATGCAACGGCGAGGTGGACTGCATAACAGGAGATGATGAAGTTAACTGTGAAGGTAATTTAACATTTGGGGGGACGTTTTTCCATTTTTGAACTCAAGGATTCTGAAGCTTTCCTTTAGGTAGAGTGCAAGCTTAAGGCACCACACAGGTGGCTATAGCAGTAAGAATACTACTGAGTGGGCATTTGAAAAACTATGCAATCTTTATCTCTTCCTATTTTTATTTACTAAATATCTACTTATTTCAGGACTTTTTGTTAAAAGAAGTTGTCATACACACACAAAAAACCAGACTATTAGAACGAACCCCTGTGTACCCACCAGTCTTGTTCTTCTCCCTTCCAGCTTTGTTATACACATGTCTAATGATAAAAAAACACTATATATAAAATCCACTCTCCCATTAGTATACCTAAAATAAAAATAATTCCCCAATATCATTTAATAACACCATGTTCAAATTTCCCCAACTATCTCCAAAATGTCTTTTTTGAGTTAATATGTTCAAATCAGGATCTAAAATAATCTGAATGTTGTGTTTGGTTATTAATTTTTTAAAGTCTCTTTTATTCTTTAAGAGTTACCTCCCCCACCTCCCTACCCCAGTTTTTTTTCATGCTGTTTATTTTTTTTTATAGAAACTAGATCATTTGCCTATCAGATGTTCCTTATTCTGCATTTACAAGACTTGATTAGGCTGGACCTGTAATCCTAGCACTCTGGGAGGCTGAGGTGGGAGGATCACTTGAGCTCAGGAGTTGGAGACCAGCCAACTGGCACTCTACTCAGGGCAACAGAATGAGACTCTGTCTTAAAATAAATAAATAAAATAAAAAAATAAAAAAGACTTGATTAGAAGGAAGATTTATATTTTAGGCAATAGCTCTTGATGAGTTTTGCCATGTCTTTCCTTTTCTTTTTCTGAGACAGATGTCACCCTGGCTAGAGTGCAGTGGTGTCTGCCTAGCTCACAGCAGCCTCAAAGTCCTGGGCTCAAGTGATCCTCTTGCCTCAGCCTCCCGAGTAGCTGGGACTACAGGCGCACGCCACCATGCCTGGCTAATTTTTCTATTTTTAGTAGAGACGGGGTCTTGCTCTTGCTCGGAGCTTGTCTCAAACTCCTGAGTTCAAGCGAAATCAAAGTAAGATGGCATACCGTGGTTTCCTTTTATCTTTTTGTAACTATTAATTTAAGTTGTTACACTATTTCTGAAATATTAATGATCTTTGTATATTTTACTTAAATGAAAATAATCTCTTTGCTATAGTCAGTTTTTTGTTTTGTTTTTAGGAGCCAGACATACTGCAATACAAGGTAAATCTAATTTTTTTTTTTTGAGATGGGAATCTTACTATATTGCTCAGGCTGGCCTTGAACTCCTGGGCTCAAGCGATCCTCCTGCCTCAGCCTCCCAAGTAACTGGGATTACAATGGCATGCCACCTATTTTTATAATAGAAAATTTGTATTACAGAATTGAAAACAAAAATAAGGTGCTATGGTTTTATGATATATATATATAGTATTAATATATTTATATGGTATATATTTTTTCTCAATTAAAAATTATCCTTTGCTGTGGTAAATGTTTGGTCTTGTTTTTTGTTTTTTTTTTCAGGCTTTGTACCTGCGACTCAAGGTAAAAATTTTATTAACATTTTGGGATATTGAAAAATTGAAACAAAACTAAGATTCTATTGTCTTCTATTTTAATGTTTACTATTTCCTGAGCACAATATGACTGTTTGTTAGGGATAACTCAGCTTTAGCATAGGTTATGCACAGAGGCCTTTCCTCAGTGTGACAAACTTCTATTCGCACACACCCCACGCACAGCCTGCTGACCAAAACATCACCCACGTTAGCCCTTCCCTGCACATTTCACCTTTGCCGAATACCTTTCTCCTTTTCCTTTCATTTTCCCTCAAAACCAAGGCAGCTCCTGAAGAAATTGCCACCAGAGGAAAGATAGCATCTTTGTATGATAGATGTTTTCTTATTTACTTATATCTGACAGCTGTCTCCAAATCCTCCAGCTCTTTGGGGCCACTCTTTTCTTTTTTGTTTTTGTTTGTTTGGTTTGGTTTGGTTGGTTGGTTGGTTGGTTTGGGATTTTTGTTTGTTTCTTGTTTTTTTGTTAACAGGTCTCTTCACAGATAACTCTTCTTAAATATTTATATAAAATGACTCAAGTCCCCGGCCCACATAATGCCAGAAGTTCACGGTCCTCCTCAGGGTTTCTTCAGATTCCTTATTAGCTCAAGATCACCCTGCTCTAAATGCCTAGTCTCGATGATTTTGTTGTATTCCCTCTCGCTTGCCATTTTGCCCTCTGAAGCTGCTGTTCTTTTCTTCCCTCTCTCTCTTCTTTATTCCTTTTTCCTTCCCTCTGGCCCCCTTTACCTTCCTCCTCCCTCCCTGCTGTTGGAGCTCAGGGGTGCAGGCAGGAGTCAGTGATACACCTCAGCTCACTGTACGTGACCATCGTCGGCCCAGGCACGGCCCCTGTCTTGTTTTACTTACTTATTCCTCTTTATCCCGAGACCTCACTCCCATTACCTCCCCCACAGACAGCCATTTTAAAGTGGTTTAATGTATACGCCTTTCTGTTTGTATGCATTCTTATCCAATGTGTATTGTCTTGCGAGCATACGTTTTTCATTTACATAGTATTGTGTTGTAGGTCTCATGTTTACTTTTCACAAAGGATTACATTTTAAAGATCTGTCCATGTTGCTCTGTGTCCATCTAATCTGTTGCCTCTAACTGCTGCATAGAATACTCTGCTCTGTTCATCTTCCACAATTTCCTTTCCATTTCATCAGCAATGCACTCTAAACCCACAGCCGCAGTGGGATAGCTTCCTCTCCTTACGATGACTGGGAGGATGTCCTTGAGACATCCAGCCGGGCGAGTGTCTCAGTCCATTTTGTATTGCTGTAACAGAATACTGCAGACTGGGTAATTATAAAGAAAAGAAATTTCTTATGGTTGTAGAGGCTGGGGAGTCCAAGGTTGAGGGGCCCACGACTGGTCAGGGCCTTCTTACTGAGTCATGCCACGGCAGGAAGTGGGAGGGCAGGAGAGTCAGAGAGAGCAAGAGGGGGATGAACTCACTTGTTCTAACAAGCTCACCCCTGCTACATCTAACCTACTCCCAAGAGAACTTCCTTAATCCATTCACGAGGGGGGAGGCCTCATGACCTAATCGCCTCTTCTTAGGCTCCACCTGCCAACACATGAACTTTGGGGGGTGCATTCAAACCATAGCAGCAAGGAATGTTGAGCCTTGGGGTATGTACAACTCCTTAATTTGACTACTAGTGCCTGTATGTTCTTGGCAGGGCTGTTAGGTACCAGTCCTCAGTGCCGCCATATGCCGGAGGGGTCTCCTCAACCCAGCATCATCCAGCTCGCTAGTTTGCTAGTCTCATACTGTCGAGGGATGGCATTCTTTATTAACTAGAATGTTTGTAATAACCAATGATTTTGGGTTTCTCTTCATGCGCATACTAGCTTTTTGAGTTTTCTCTTTTTTTTCTTTCCTCTATTCTTTCACCAGTTCACATCTTTTGCTTAATTTCATATTTCTTTCATTGAAATCTTCTTTCTCATTGATTTGCAAGGGTTCCTTTTACAGTCTAGATACTAATCTATTGTCAATTTTGGACAATACAGATACCTTCTTTCATCTTGTCATCCATCTTTTAACTCTATCCATGGTGATATCGATTGAATAGAAATCCCTAATTTTTATATAATGAAAGTTGCCAATTATTTTTCTTATGGTTTGTGCTTTTGAAGCTTTGTGCTGCTCTTCTTTTTTTTTTTTTTGAGACAGAGTCTCACTCTGTTGCCCTGGCTAGAGTGAGTGCTGTGGCATCAGCCTAGCTCACAGCAACCTCACACTCCTGGGCTCAAGGGATCCTTCTGCCTCAGCCTCCCGAGTAGCTGGGACTACAGACATACGCCACCATGCCCAGCTAATTTTTTTTTTCTATTTTTAGTTTTTTGGCTAATTTCTTTCTATTTATAGTAGAGGCGGGGTCTCGCTCTTGCTCAGGCTGGTGTCGAACTCCTGAGCTCAAACAATCCTCCTGCCTCGGCCTCCCAGAGAGCTAGGATTACAGGCGTGAGCCACCGCTCCCGGCCTGTGCTGCTCTTCTTATACCCGGTACACCTCAGCTACACTGGACTTTCCCCGTATTCCTTTGCTGAGCATTTAATGTGAATATTTGAGTCTTCTCTGATTCGTGAGGGTGTTTTTGTGAATGCTTCTGAGAGCCTCTCTCTGCCCCAGAAAACAACTTAGGGGAGTAGCAGACATGTATGCTGGCCCTAAAGAGAACTTGGGAAATCCAGGGACAGGACACAGGATTGCAGCAAAGTAACGTTGCCCTCCTGGACTGGGGTGGGGGACCTGTGGCCTTCTAGGTCCTTAAGTGCAGCCTTTTGACTGAATCCAAATTTTATAGAACAAATCTTTTTATTTTTATCAATACATTTTTGTTCATCTTTTATATTTTTATTTTTAAAATGAACATATTTAAAATACCAAAGGATAAAATAAGTTGCAGTGATATAATCCTTCCAGATTGACTGGCACACTTAGAGCATTAGTGAGCCATAGGGGCTAAAGTGACAGCTGCTACGCTCATAATTTGATTCTAACTTCCCCCACCTGACTGGTGTCGGTACCGCATGAGGCTGATTGTTGAGAGTTTATGGGGGTCGAGTACACCCGTCAGTTATTAGCTTTTGACAGCCATGCACTGTGTTTCTGTTTGAAGTGGAATTTGTGAATAGTTGCACAGCTCGACAGTATTTTTTAATTCTGTCTGCTTAACAGCCCATCGTGTCAAAGAGACCAAGAGAATGCTGAAGGAAGAAAACAGATTTTTTTAATGAGGATTGGGAATTGCAATATTATCTTGTTTCTGCCAAAGATAAGATGATTGACTTGCTTTGTGATACTGCAATATCAGCATTAAAGAAATTCAATGCTCATCAGCATTATAACACTCATAAGGACCACAGATATTTTAAATTAGAGGGAGAGGCACAAAAGGTTTTATTGCAGAAATTAAAAGATGAAAAGCAAAAGCAAAGACAATTCTTTCAAGCAGCAATAAGACCTGGAAATAATGCCACTGAAGCAACTTATAAAGTAGCTTATATACTCAGAAAAAAAGGGAAGCCATTCAGTAATGTAGAAATTTGAAAGAACGCATTGCTGAAGTTGTAGGATGCTTAGACGCCAATAATGTTTCAAAATACAAACAACTGCCTCTTTCAAGCAGGACCATAACTGATTGGCAGCATGAATTAGCCTTCAGCTTAACAGCTTCATGCAATACTGCAAAAGGAAAATATATAGGATTCAATCACTTTGGATGAATCAACCAATACTACTAATTTGGTGCAGGTTTTATACTTTATTTGGATCATAACAAGATTTTCTTTGCTATGAAGAGTTACTTGCTTTGGGCACTCTTGCAAACAAAACTCAGGGAATAGATATCTTCAACAACTTTAAAGATAAATGTCACGAAGTTGGACAGCATTTGGTAAATTTAGTGAGCGTATGTACAGACGGTGCACCTTCCATGACAGGAAAACATGAAGGGTTTATTTGCACAGATTAAAAAAAAGTATTAACAGATGCAGATGCTCTCATTTCTTTTCATTGTATCTCACACCAGCAAAATCTCTGTGCTAAAGCTACTATTTTAAGTGACACTTTGCAACAAGTTATACTTAATGCTAATTATATTCATGCAAATGCAACATGGCATTGTCAGTTTTGTAACATGCTCGCGTTGAATGATGAGGTATTCAATGTGGACTTGCTATATCATTCTAAAGTGTGTTGGCTATCACAGGGACAGGTGTTAGCCAAAATTTTATCTCTGCAAAAACAGATAGTTAAATTTTATGAAGAACAGAATCAGCAATGTGAATTATTGTCAGAAGGTTTCTATAGGGATGCAGCATTTCTGTGTGATGTCAAATCAAAACAACTTGAATATTCCTTTGCAAGGTAAAACTAAGTCTATACATGACATGTGGCAAAAAATCCAAACATTTCAAAAAAGGCTACCTTTTTTCAAAATACATCTTTTTCAGAAGGAAATTTCAGATGAATATTTTCCCCAGTTAGCAAAGATCATTGATGAGCAGAACAATGTATGTGAATCATTTGAAGAATACACAGCTGTTATAGACCTATTAACTAGAGAACATAATGAAAGGTTCACAGACTTTACGAATCATGATGTCACTATCAAATTCGCATTTCAGCTTCACCTAGTTGATATCACCAAGGCATCTAAAGAACTACAGATGGAATTGATCAAGCTCTCAGTAGATGACATTTTAAAATCATTGTCTGATGCTAAGAAAGATCAATTGAAATATGAAAAAATGCAGTAAAATACACACGCCTTCAGCAACATGCCGGAAAAATGCTTTCTTGCTTTTCTACCACTTACCGCTGCAAATCTACATTCTCCTACCTAGCCCAAATCCAGACACCCTTAAGGTCACAAATGACTGATATGCATATAGAGGACAAACTGAAACAGTGGACCTCCATGTTGCAACCAAATATTCAAATGCTCTCCAACAAAAAGCAGACACAACAAAGTCATTAAAAGGTTAGTTAACTTTAAAATTAACAAATATTTTTCATTTTTTGAAATTATTAAGTACATAGTAGTTAGACTTTTACAAAATTATGTATGTTTTTAAGTCTGTCTAATTGAAGTTTCTCGAATATGGCCTTGTTTGATTACAGCTAAATTAAGGTGGTGGCCTTCCAACATGAAAAGGTTCCCACCCCTGTCTGGACTATGACATCGCAGCCACATCTTCATCCAAGGGAGAGCAACATGTTGGTGGGAATCTGCCTTCAGATCCCCAGGTCAAGGAAATTATGATCCTGTCTAGGATGGCAGAGTGAAGATGGAAATGTCTTGTATAATTTCAAGAAAAAGTCTAAGGGGAAAAAGAATCTTTTTTTCTTATGACTTCTGCATCCCAGCTGCCTAATGCTAACCATACCTAATACTGAAACCAGTGAAATATCTGTGTTTGCATGAACCCGTAAGAAGTGCCTTATTCGGCACCAAACGAGAGGAGCCTTTTAAATGTCAGCTCGGGACTCTACTGGTCAGTGTTGGGGAGGGCTCCCTGCCCTGTGGGAAGACCTTGTGAATGCCGAGTTGAGGAAGAAGCTTTTCCTCTCTGACCTGTGCATTTCACCTGCTCTAAATACGGAAAACTGTGGCACCAAGAGTCTCACCACTCACTTACACCAAGAGAAACCTCCAGTTTGTGCCAGAAAGAATTTCTATGGAGTTCCCCTTGAGCCTTTACAATTACCTAACTACAGAAGGGAAATGAGATGACATGCTTTGGGGATTTTGTGCAGTCCTTTTAAAGGGAACACAAATTTTAAGGCAGAAAATCATTATCTAAGTTTAAATGATTTTAATAATTTAATTTTCACTGTAAATACAACTTTAAACATTGGAACTTTTTGTTTTATCATAGAAGAAACAGAAATTTTGACTGCTGATATGAATGCAGGTAAGTTAACATTATACTTTTTTATTAGTGTTTCACTAGTTTAGACAGAAATTTTAACATGATTTGTGTATATGCATGTATGTATATCTAATTGATTCAAGCAACAATTAACTTTGGTATCAATTTAAATTGAAAACATAACGTTATTCTTCTCTTTTCCCTATCACTTTTAGGAAAAACAGCATAAATGATTCTTGAGAACTGTTTTTAAAACCGAGTTCATTTATATGGCCAATTTTGAAGTAAAAACAATGCTCTCGTCCTATGTAAACTTTTTTTTCTTTTTTTCTTTTTCCCCTTTTTTTGACCCCTGGCAGAACTCTTCTGAAAATATGTAAACTTTCAGATATGAACTTTGTCAGATCAGTTTTGTCAGAACAACCATATTTCAGGCATGACTTATGACGCACAATTTTGAAATAGAAAAATAATAGACGTTAATTGAATTAATCTGTTATTTTGTAATGTTTTAAATCATGATAACAGAAAAGTTTTGAAAACCCCTGCCCTGGCTAGTTGCGCACTAAGAGGCAAATTAAAGTATTAAGTTGCTGGGAAGATAGTAATTGATTAGGGATTTTGAGTCAGACATCCAGCATTAAATCCTGACTCAGCCATGTACTAGGTCTGCAACCTTAGGTGAGTAACTTAACCTCAAATACACACCGGGAATACAGAAGCTCCCTGTTTCAGGAGGGTTTTAAAGTGAAGTTCATGTAAGACTCCCTTCTAATTGTCAGTCCTCAAAATTAATTAATATTTTTTAATCAGGCAATGAGTTGAAGGATTTAGATCTCCAAGCTACAGATATTAGTCAAAGGGGATTTTCAACAAAGGCCCTTTATTTTCTACTCGAGGTAACATGAATTTTCAGATACTACCCACGCCGGTTTCACAGTCATCAGTGAGGTCTCTCTTCTTTGAAAGGTCTAAGCGGAAACTTAAGACTTACCATCACACTCTTCCCCTAAGCCAGTTCTTAGCATGGGTGAGAAGAAAAAAAAAATCTTCTATGCACGTTCACTCACAACTTCTCTCCTTCGGGGGCCTGCCTTATTTTGGTATTTCTAAAATGATTAACAGTGATATAAATTTTCCTTTCTCATTTGGGGTTAATAAGCAAGTTTACAAAAATTTTCACGACATGGTAAAATATAGAAGATAAAGGGAGCATCTTATAGTTTTACTTTGTTCCATTGTCATGAATTCTCTTGCAAATTCATGTCTTAAGTCCTGCTGTACTGTGTTTTCTCTGTGACAAAGGAGCCACATCTGCATGCTCAGAGACAGAGGAAGGAAACATTGTCACATGTCAAATGGCTAAAAAACATCCCCCTGCCTGCCGATTTGCTTGCCCGGGGGAAGAGGGGGGGGTGCCTGGCCCATCACCTCGCAGGGTGAAAATGATGATTAAATGAGATAAACTATATACAAAGTGCTCAGTATGGGGCCTGACACATAGAAAGTACTCAGTATTAATATCATTAATGCTAATATTAATATTATTGAAGAGAGTTCCATCTAAACAGCTTCTAGAAAGTAAAAACTATGAGAGCGAGAAGACACAGTTCCCCACATTGTCAGCTTACCCTGATGACTTCAGAACGTGCTTCTCTCCTGAGCTGTCACCGCAGCAATGCCTGGTGTGCGGCATCTCCCGTCTGCGAGGGGCTGGTACCTGTCCCACCCCTCGGCCAGCCCGTTTCTGTCACTAGTCCACCTTTAGGCAGAACTCCAGAGAATCAAGCCAATGCTAGTATTAAGCCAGAATTTTTGAGCAAGGTGAACAGCACAGTTTAGCATTCAGAATAACTGACCAATGAATCCAGCCTGTTTTATGTTAGCTGCGACTCTGCTGTTTTTGTGGCATGGATAATCAAGAAGTGTCTGCCCACAGGGTAAAGGGTTCAAAATAATAATGATACGATCTCTTCCTTTCTTGAAGAAAGAAAACGGATAAAGTCATTATTACCGAAGCTGTCCTGTGGAGTTAAGAACAGCATCCACACCCGAAGGAAACGAGTGGTGGGAGGAAGGCCTGCTCACCACGTGGTAAACCTGCATGAAAAACCGCAGCGCGCCTTCCCCTTCCCCGAACAGCCAGAGCTGGGGAAGAAAAGGAGGGCTGATGTGATTACGAGAGGCTGGGAGTCTTACAATGCAAATAACTTAGGGCTGTTTGCATCACTTTCTGTTAGAATGGCAGTGACCACATAAATGTTTTCTACAGGAAGACTTCCCATGGCAGGTGGGAATTAAGGAAGGTGACGGAATCTCCTGCGGGGGAATTTATATCGGTGGCTGTTGGATTCTCACTGCTGCACATTGTGTCAGGTAAAAAATGTCTTCAATACATTTTAGATTTCCTGAAACAATGAAAATGAGCAATAGAGATTGTGGCAGACGATAAGCAAAAGCATATCTGAGATCCCTTGAGGCCAAGAGTTCCCAATCAGCCTGGGCAACATAGCAAGACCCCATCTCTAAAAACAAGTTTAAAAATTAGCCAGGTGTGGTGGTGTGGCCTGTCGCCCCAATGACTGGGGAGGCTGAGGCAGAAGGATCCTTGAGTCCAGAAGTTCAAAGCTGCAATGAGCCATGATTGTGCCACTGCACTCTAGCCTGGGCAATGCAGCAAGACTCTCTCTCTAAAAAACAAACAAACAGATGCATATCTGAGAAAAGCCATTGATGTTCCACTCTATTAATGGCTAAATATCCTCTGGTACTCATGACCGAACTCCAGAGGCCAATCGCCCGGAACATACTGTGTTCTCCACAGACCAAGCTGCTGATCCCACTGGCGAGGGCAGATCAGCCCACAGGGGCCGAGGAACTTGGCTTGCCCCTTTGCATGGTGGGGCAGTGGGCCGGTGCTGCTTGCATGTTGTTCTCCAGTCTGCCCCATCTCTCTTTTCTCTGCCATGCAGCAAGAGTAATGGTTCCATACCCACTTTGGATCATTTACAACTTAAAATTCAGTGGTGTGGCATTCCTCTTAGGATAAACGTTTTGTTTACAAAACGTTTGACCTGGCCCGTTAGCCCGCGTCACCTGACCACTACGTACACTTGCCAATCTCCTTGTGCCCCACAGCGCCACCTCCTGCCCTCTTCTCCGCCCCTCCGCCGCGCTTGTCTCAGCTACTCCAGTGCATTTGCTCACTGCTGCAAAGGGACTTTCATCCCTTCGCAGGGACCTGCATTGCTTCCCCTGCCGGGAATGACCCTCCTTACCCTTGTTCCCTAGTAGTGCTGCCGTTCATTCAGATCTCAGCTCAGTCTTTACTTCCTTAGAGAACCTTCCCTGACTGCTGGGAGTCAAAGCCCTCTCGATAAGTTCTTAAAAGCCCACAGACTGTTCATTTCTCTCACTTTTCACAGTAGAGTACATGTCTTCATCAGTGTGATCACCCATTCAATGCCGCATCTTTCCCTAGACCCTGAGCTCCATGAGAGCAGGGACTTTTTCAGCTTTTGTTCACCACTGCACCCACGGCTTAACACCGTGCCTGGGATAGACGGCGGGTTCATGCCGGTGCCTAACACCGTGCCTGGGATAGACGACGGGTTCGCACTAACTTTGTTGAATGAATAAACAGAGTTAACCTTTCAGCAATATTCAGGACCTCTGATCCAGAAAAATAACCAAAATTAATATGAATGACAGAATTCTTGGAACACTGTACGTAAAAGTATCCTGAACAGCTCGTTATCTCCTAGGGCATCACTGTTTAACTATAAGGTGATTTACCTAAGTCATCCTTTTATAAGGATAAGGTCTGTTCAGTTTATTATGCTTGAGAAGCAGAAAATATATAGATAATTTATTCTTTAAAGATTTCCATTAAATTGTTTAAGTTTTATTGCTTAATAAAAATCCATTTTATGAAATACTTAATTGTTTGGAAATGCTAGACTCTGAGGTTTTTATTTAGCGTCGATATTCAGAGCAAAGCACCAAAACCTGAGCTATAATAGTTCACCAAAGTGACTCTATATTGTTCCCCGGGAAGATGGTGGTAGATGCCCCATTTGCTTGAAACCATGAGTTGAAGATTGGTATGAAAATGGAGTGAGACATACAAACAGGCAACATTTAGCACATGCACTATTTCAACAGGATTTCAAAGCAGCTACTATGTTCCAGGAACAATGCAAGGCTTCAGGGCTGCAGAGACAAACTAGATCCCAGCTCTGTCTTCAATCAGCACAGGCTGGCGGGAAGAAAGGCGTGTGAACAAATAAATAAAGCGCAGTGATAGCATGAAGTCAGTCTTAAGGGTCAGGATGAGGTCTGCGTGGTCTTTGCCCTGAGAACCTCTGGGGTTGGCAGAGTAATGAGAGCATATGGTCCAACTCCCCAGTTCCTGGGCTGTATTTCTGGCAAGATGCCGTCTGGGCTCTGCTTAGCACCTGCGTGATGGCTCGCACGCTCCGAAGGCAGCAAACTCACTGCACTCCGGGGCAGCTCTGGCTGTTAGTGAGTTCTTTATGTTCCTGATACTGAGCAGGTGGTGGATTATTCCTCTCTTTACCGCTCACCACTGACCTAAATCTGCGCTAAGTCAACTTAACCTCACTGCTTCATGACAGCAAGAATTTTAAAAATCTGGGAAAATGAAGAAAGTCCTCTAAAAGGGAGATGTAAAGATGAAGTGTCAGAATTCTATATTTACCTTTTTTTCTCAATATATTTTATTTCCCCCTCTTCCCTTTTTTTTTTTTTTTTGCTATAGAGTCAGTAAAACGCATCGTTACCAAATCTGGACATCATTAATAGACTGGATAAGACCTAATCGTGAGATAAAAGTCGAATTGGCGCATAGAATTATTATCCATGAAAAATACAATGCAAGCACCTACCAAAATGACATAGCTTTGATAGAAATGAAAGGCTACCCAAACCAGAAAGTCTGTGAGCTGCCTAAGTCCACTCCCGCCTGCGTACCCTGGTCTCCGTATCTGTTCCAACCTAATGACAGATGCATCGTTTCGGGCTGGGGCCGAGGAAAAGGTATGTTTTATAACTCGTTAATCAGAATCCAAGGGCTGCAAATGGACGGGGCAGACATGCGTGGGCGCTAATTTCCTAGTACTCGGAGAGGAACACGGCATTGCATCTAGGAAAGTGAGCATGCAGCCAGGGCTGGCTTCACGGATCTGTGACCTGTGCAGTTGCCCGGCACCCCACGCTCACAAGGGCCCCAAGCTCTACTGTCACCATCATGAAACTTTTAATAATTTTTGAAAGGGCCTCACCCCACTTTTCCATTTGTCACCGGACCCTGCAAATTATGCAGCCAGTCCGCACCCAGGCCTTCAATGGATGCACACGCTCTCTCCGTGATCCTGAAGCAAACGTTTCAGGGTAGCCATCCACCAGGAAAAAATATGTAGACAGCAGACATACAGCAGGGACTCTTTGGATCGGTTGGGGGAGATGTGGATGAAAGATAAAGAGGTCTGGAAGGGAAAGCCTTGGTATGTGTTGAATCGCTGATTCTCACAACCCCCCGCCCTTTCCCCTCCTCTCTCCTTCCCCAGTCCCCGGGCCCCAGCCATACCACAAAGAGAAAGAGAACACAAGGAATTCATTCTCTGAACTTCTAAGAAGACTTGAGGTGAACACTTGACATGCATAAGAGATGTGGACACTTAGGAACAAATTACTAGAAAGACCTGCTGAATTAGAGATTAAATTAGAATTGAACTACCCAACACTTTCCCCTTCATCTTGAAGATTTAACCTTGAAACGTAGCTTCCTTTTGTTGCTTAGACTCTGTTAGCAGAAACCCTAAGTAACTTCACTACACTGGTCTTCTAGACTCACACTCCAACACATTCTTCATAATTGCCACGTCGAAAAGCATAAAATGTATTAATACGTTGAAATCGACCTAGATTTGTAGTTCACTTGAATACCCAACTTATAAAATACTAAATTTTATTAGGAAATAATTCATCCAGTTATTGTGTCCTTATATTTGTTCCGTTTTTTTAAAAAACCTTTCATTATGTACATTTATAAGTATACACAAAAGCAGAGATTAGAGTATAGCACACCCTTACGCATTCATCAGTTATCAACATTCTGCCATTCTTCTTTTACCTCCCTGTATCAACCAGGGTCTCAATGGGGCAATCAGGGAGATCTACTTATAAAGAGGTTAATTACAAAGGTGTGTGTGGGGGTCGGGGAACCACAAGGGCTACGCAGGTGCCCAGGACTAGCAGTATCAGAGCTGTCCCAACTCCTAGATCTGAAGGCAGAAGGGAAGGAGAAGTTACCAGAAGGAGAGTGTGTCAGGTAGATCAGGCCACCTAGAGAGAAGCAAAGACCTAGAGTATAGCCACCCAATCTCATTATCCTCCCTCCTGCCGGGATCCTCTTTGTCCCGAAGCAGCTGGAAACCAGAGGCCAGGGGTCTCCTGTGGAGGCAATCCCCACAGGTGGGGCTGTCAGGGCAGAGCCAGGGCGCTGAAGGGACAGTCAGGAGCTATGTAACGTGTTCCCCACATCTTTCCTGGAGCATATTAAATCGTATCCCAGATATCGTGTCATTCCACACATGGGTACTCCAGGATATGCCTTTACCAGATAAGGATACAACACCATTTTCATACCCAACAAAACAAAACTGATTCCTTAATATGGTCTAATAACCAGTCCATGTTTAATATTTCTCATCTATCTATGAAAATATTTTTACAGACTGATTATTTGAATCAAGATCCAAACAAGGTCTACGCATTGCACTTGGTGGCTTTTTTTCTTAAATCTCTTTTAATGTAGAACAGTTACCCCTTCCTTTTATTTAAAATGTATTCATTAAAGAAACTGAATAATTCTTATTTTAGAATTTCCACACCTTGAATTTGGCTGATCGTATCCTTGATCTGGCATCTGACATGCTCTTCGATTCCATGTACTCCCCATAAACTGGTAGTTAGATAGATTCTCATGCGGTGATTAACGTATTAGTCAAATATGGCTTAACACATTTATTGAGCATTTACTATGTGTGCAAAGTGGTAATGCTAAAGTGCTAGGATTTCACTGGTAAAAAGTACGGACCCAGTCAACAGACAAAGAGAAACAGAGGTTGCCAGGTTGAAAGATGAAGGGCAGCTCGTAGCGCACTCACCGGCCACCTTGAAGTCGAGAGGTAAAAAATTCTGTGCTTTTGCTGCCTCCGCCTGGGTTCAATTACAGATCGAGACACTTACCATACAGAGGAGCCACCAGACACGAATGACCTCATCAGACAGCAGAATGTGACAAAGAACCTTAAGAATCGTACAAGAGTGCAGAGGAGGGAGCTAACTCCTGAGCCATTAAAAATTCCTTACAGTTTTCGAAGACTTTTCCTGAGTTAGGGGAAGTGATAAATCATTAAGTTTAAAAAAGGCCTTGTTCTGAGAAAGGCAGCCATCCCGAGACCAACTTGAAGTAAAGCTTGAAGGAAAAAAAAGAAACTCCTTCCTGATTTGCCATATCCTTCAGTAGATTTTTATCTCCCTCTGCTTCTCAGGAGAGTAGAACACTATTCTACAATTAACTACTACGTGAGCACTACAGTGCTAGCGTCTGCGGGGGTGTCCTCGCAGGAAAAACCGGAGGTCTCTGTCCCTAGGTAGTTTATAGATTAATTGAGAGGAGGAGTCATTTGGCATAAGATGCTTAGCATATAATTGAATTACTGCGAGTTCATGCATTAATTAATTATATAAATATTTATTAAGCAACTACTCTGTGCTGGCATGATTCCGGGTGCTGGTGAAGAATGAGTCAGGCCTACCCCCTGACCTCCTGGAGCTTCGGGTGGCCAGGAAGCTGACAGAGAATGAGAAACTGTAGCATAAAAATCACTGAGATCTGGGGAAAAGGAGGAGGGGAGAGGGGGCAAAGATTCACTCCTTATCTGTGAGACATCTCACCCTGTATTCTTGTTTTCCTCATCTTCCCTGATCTGTCAGCAGTACCTGGCCCTTCCCTTGCCTTGGATCAAAGATGTTCAAGTCCCGAAACTTGTACTTAAATAGAAAGGAAATCCCAACTCCCCTTTGAATCACTTCACATCACTTAGGAAATAGATTTCCTCCCAGACTTAGACACTGATAACTTCATATGTATTTTCTTTATTCAAACTTCTTGTATTAAAAAGTTGTTTTCACTCTAACAAGCACTTTCAAGGAAATAGAGATCGTAAGAAGATAGGAGGTATTTATGTGAGAAGATCCCATCTCTGATTCCTGTCCAGTGCCTGACTGAACTCAGCAACCAAAGGAGAAAGATTTTCTCCCATTCATCTCAGGGTACCAGTCCTTTTTTAATAAGTGTGACTTTAGACCACATGTTCAATAACCTCCCTTGCCTATCCATGCAATTTTAGAAAGACGATTACAGAAATGGGGATACAAGGAGAGTATGATTAAATACGCTAAGGCGTTGTCCTCAAAAGCGTATGCGTGTGTTGAAGAATATATACTCTTTTATAGCCCCGATGGTTTACTAAGTTCCTAGAGTATTTAGATTTCTCGTTTGTGACTTCTAAATGTTTGTTTTCTCACTTTGTTTAGATAAACAAAAGGTCTTTTCACTTAAGTGGGGTGAAGTTAACCTAATTGGCAACTGCTCTAGGTTTTACCCAAATCGCTTCTATGAGAAAGAAATGCAATGTGCAGGTAAGTGCTAAGTGGCTCATCTGGGATCCGTAATGTTCCCGCTGGCGAACTCCTCCTCCTCCCTACCTGTCAGCCCCCCTTCTCTGGGCCCTGAACCCTTCCATTCGGCCTTCTGGCTGTTCCATCGTCAGACTCTTCCCACGCCTTCCCTGTAGCTCACGTTCCCTTATTCTAATACCGAGAGGGAATGTCCTCCTAAAGCTATTATATACCAGTCCAGCAAGGTGACTCAGAGCATGGACTTTGCAACCAGACCTGGATCTATACCCCGGTTTTCACCAATTCCTAGTCATGTGACCTGGAGCAGGTTTCCTCATTTGGAAAACTGAGGCTCTAAAGAGATAGGGAAACAGAGGGCAGAGCAGTTACCTAATTTGCCCAAAATCTTACAGACGAGAGGTGGTACACCCAGGACCAAAACTAAAACTACTTCTAGATAAAAATTCAAGTTATCTCATCTCAAACGCCTCCAATTGGAAGTAGGTTCCCCTCCTTGGAGATCACACTGCACTTCTTATGCAATGGTCTCTGTTGGTATCATGGTTACGCTAATTCTCCTAACCAACACAGCACAACGGCTGGGTCCCAGCCAGTGTATTTAGGATGCTTTATTGAAACCATTTAAATAGTGTATTACCGAAAGAGGCAGTTATTGACATCCTACAACTTCTTGGATACAGCAATTTAAAAATTTTAGAAAGTCGGGAGAGTGAGAAGACAGCGCTCTCCTGTCTTGAAATGGAGTTCAAGATTACAGTGGACCAAAGGGGTGAATAGCACCAAATCTGCCAGGAGGCAGTATCATGGTTAAGAGGACGAGCTCTGAGGTGCAGCTGCCTGGGTTCAAGTCCAGGTGCCGCCATTTGTTAGCTGTGTGACCTTGGACAAATTAGTTAAACTCTCTGTGTCTTATTTGTCTCATCTGTAAACTAGGGACAATAATGATACTCATAGGGCTGTGGTCAGGAGTAAAACAACGAATGACTGATACGTATCAGGCACTCAGCAAGCACTCAGTATTCCTATTATTTTCCCACTCAGCATCCGATGCAACTTTCGGGTTGCAATTTCATCTCAGTATACAGTTGCAGAAAGTAGAGAACACAGGAAAAACACGCTGAATTGGGGGAATCAGTAAAAGAAGACTTAGAAAGTATTTCCCAACTTGCACGTCTCCAACTCTGCAAGCCCAGCAGGGCCCACAAGGATGGAGAGCCCTTGTTATTTCCTGTGGGAAATCTTAAGGAAGCCGGAGTCACTGCATGTCTTAGAGGAGGCGGCAGGAGGCGGAGCAGGCTCGGTGGCCTTGACAAATGAAAGGAAGCGTGTGATCTTCTCTTTCCCATTTCTTTCTCAGGTACAGTTGACGGTTCCATCGATGCCTGTAAAGGGGACTCTGGAGGCCCCTTAGTCTGTACGGATGCCAACAACGTGACTTATGTTTGGGGTGTCGTGAGTTGGGGTGAAAACTGTGGAAAACCGGAGTTCCCCGGTGTTTACACCAAAGTGGCCAATTATTTTGACTGGATTAGCTACCACGTGGGAAGGTCTCTGATCTCTCAGTATAATATATAAAATTGTCATCTCCCTCTTCTTTCTACTTTTTCTTCTCTCAGTTGTTCCATTTTAATTGAAATGAAACTGTATAATTAATACTTCTCTAAGGGCAAAAATGAAGCAAATCTCATTGTATATTTTTAAAGGTCTCTACAAAGTTTATGCCGTATTGGAATTTTGCTGCATAATTCTCAAATAAATATTTTGGTCAAGTATGCAAATTTTATTTACCCGAAAGTTTGATTCAATTATCTGTCATGCAGGAGTGAGGCGCTGACTACACTAAAGGTGTAACTAGCTGAATGACATTCGCCTGGGTTCATGTCCCAACTCTACCACCTACTACCTTTGTCCCTGAGCAATTCATTTTCTCCTTTGTGCCTCGTTTTCCTTCTATAAAATGGAAACTGGAATTGTGTGGCAATGAAATTGCACACTTAGTGAAATATTTGGCAGGCATAGTACCTGTCACGGGGTAATAACTGACCTCACAGCCCTTGTCCCATTTCTCTGCAACTTTAACTATTAAAATTTCTTGAAAATTTTATCTTTGCTCCCTCATTTCACAAGTTCTCCTTGACTCTTTCTCTAAACCTCTCCACAGATACTAAACACAGCCCTGGGTCCCCATGGTGTCAGACCCATAGTCCCTGAGCTGCTCTCCTCCCAGCAGCGTTAGACCCTCCAGGCATCACACTCCCCCTCTCCACTCTTCCCAGACTCTTCCTCTGGCCACTTCCTCACTTTGCACTTTCCCGGGTGATCTACACTCCGTTTTAAATTCCACTCACAGCTCAATGATTTGCGAATTTAATCCCTAAGGAGGAATGAGACATAGAAGACTAAGTCTGAGTCCTCACAGTATAAGCTGTAGTTAAGGTGTAAGAAATTAGATGAGATCGCAATGGAGTAAATGTGTAGAAAAAAAAGAAAAAAAAAAGGAGAGGCTTTGGGTTGGGGTCATAACTGCGGGCTGGAACCAGGGTATTTTACTACATTCTGTCCTTTCTTTTGGAAGACTTACTTCTGAACCAGGGAATTTCTCTGGAATAAAATTTGAAAGTCCAAGCCTTGTTTAAGGATATGGTGGTCACACTGGGTGGTATCTCAGAACCTCAGTGGTAATCTAGTTCAACGTTCACACTTTGTTTTTTGTTTTTTAATTTCAAAATGTTAAGGGAGTACAAATATTTCTGTTCCATGAATATACTGTATAATGCTCAAGTCAGGGCTTTCAGTGTGCCTGTCACCGGGACAGTGTTCATTGCACCCAATAGGTAAGATTTTATCCCTTACCCTTCTCCTATCCTCCCCCCTTTTTGATTTCCAGTGTCCCTTACATCTCCTTGTGACTGTATGTACCCACGTTTAGCTCCCATTTATTAATGAGAACGTGGTATTTTCCATTTCTGAGATACATTGGATAATGGTTTCCAGTTCCATCTGAGTTACTGGGAAAGACATCATTTTGTTCTTTTTTATGGCTGAGTAGTACTCCATGATATATATACCACATTTCTTTACCCATTCTTGAGTTGATAAACATTTAGGTTGATTCCATATCTTTGCAATTGTGAATTATGCTGTGATAAACATTCGAGTGCAGGTGTCTTTTTGCAACATCCACACTTTGTAGATGAGAAAACCAATGTTCCACAAAGTTTAGAAAATGATTCTGTGTTCCATTTTCTAAATGGATTGAAATGTGCTGTCCAAAAATTTGAAAAAAACAAACAAAACAAACAAAAAACCTTTGGCATCTTGTGAAAACAGAAAGAGGCTGTGGTTTGGACTGGATACTGTCAAACTTCTCAGGTGGATTCCTTCATTGTAAAAAAACCAGGATAATTATACCTTCTGGGGACCATTCCTCCCCTTCCTCCACTGTGGTAGGAACTGATCATCGCCCAAGGTGCCCGGCTGAGGGTCTGAGTGGGGACTAAAGTCCAGCCAGGTCTCCACTAACCCAGCCTGGGCTGGGCTTCGGCTGCACCATCGGCGGGGGTGGAGTCTAACGTTTCTAACTGGCCCGAAGGCTGCATTCTCCTAAAGTGGAGTTCCGAATGTGAGAGATCACGTGAAGCGCTTGGCACACAGTAAGCACTCAATAAAGAGGGATGCAATTATTATAAACTCTGCACTGAACATTTATCGTAAGCTCATGAATTCTATAGCGAAGACAAAACGCCAAACCTAGAATTTATTGGTAATTCTTACAGAAAGGATGGACCTATTCCCAACACCCGCAACGTTGTCTTGGATCTTACTGTGAAATTCTTGGAAACTGTTGGGATATTAAGATAGCCAGATATTTATAACTCTGGTAAAAGGTACTGCAATCCTTACTTACGGATCCCGCACAGCGCAGGGGGAGGGGAAATGGGAATACAAAGAACCGTCAAGTTACAAAATACCTTGAGTAGGAAAACAGGGATTCCTTGATTTTTTTTTTTTTTACTACATTCAAATGTAGAATACTGATTCTTCCCTACCAGGTAAAGAAACGTGGGGTTTTTACTGTCAAACTATTTTTTTTCCTCCAGAAAGTCTAAACCGGCATCTAGCTCAACCTGGTTAAAGTCAGGCAACGCCACGGCCTCGGGCTGGCATCTCCCGGGTTCTTGTCCCCCAGCTGCGGCCACGGTGGGTCTCGAGGACCCGGCGGGGACGGGAGCCGCGAAGCCCGTGCCGCAGGTGAGATGCAGACTCGGCCCGGTCTCCAGCAGCACCGCGTTTCCCAACAGGAAACGCAGCTGGACCTGCAGCGCTCTCTGCCGGCGGGCGGGGGAGGTAACGTCTCCGGAGTTGTCCACACCCAGAAAAGCGCGTAACTTTCAGGTGCCGGAGCTGAGCCCAAGCGCGCCGCTTGCGGCCATGGAGGTCGGGGCGACTGTTCTCCATGCGGTTGTTCTCGCGAGAGCCAGGGAGGCGCGCTCCGGAGCGCGTCCGGGCGGCCGCGTGGGCGAGGAGACACCGCCCCCCGCGCCTCTGACGCGACACGTTCCGGCGCAGGGGCGCAGGGCCCAGGGGAGGGGGCGCTGGGCGCGCGGCTCCGCTGCGGCGCTGCCGCCGGGAGGCGGCTCTGTGAGGGCGGCGTGGGTGCGGCGGGCTGGGAAGGAGGCGTGGGCGTGGAGCCGGCGGCGGCCGCACACCCCGGGACCCGCGCAGCTGCCTAGGGCGTCCCGGGGGCTCCGTGGGGGCGCGCGGAGCCCGGCGCGGCCTGGCGCTGCGCGGATGGCCCGGCTCCCGCGGCCCGCGCTCCCGCTCCTGCTGGCCCTGCTGGCCGCCGCCGTCGGGTGCCAGGAGCAGGCCCAGAGCACCGACTGGAGGGCCACGCTGAAGACCATCCGCAACGGCGTGCACAAGATAGACACGTACCTGAACGCCGCCCTGGACCTCCTGGGAGGCGAGGACGGGCTCTGCCAGTACAAGTGCAGCGACGGTGAGCGCGCCCGGGGGTCGCGGAGGTGTGAGGGCGACAGGTGCGGGGCAGGCCTTGTCGGTGTCCTGTGTGGAAGAACTTACGCACCGCTGGAATCTTGCCGTTCTTGTGACTGAGCAACCTGGTGGAAATTCGCACGGCTATTAGAACGTGAGCGGTCGGCCGAGTGTTCTGTTTTCGTTGCTTCTGAATTACTTTTTCCCCCAGTTGCACGAAGTTGCCTAAGAACTTACTGACGTAGGAATCACGGGAATGGACAGGGACAGGTTGATTTTAGCTCTGTATTTTTGCTCTTGATAATTAGTTGGCTGACCATGCAAAGCACACCGAGAATTTTAAAATCGTGGCCTTATTCACTTTCTCGAGAATTGGTATTGGTTTGTTTTTCCCTGCAAAGCTACAGAAAATAAATGGCACCTTCGTACAGACTTTTGGTGTGCTCGAATGTTGAGAACGAGTTCTGAGAACTCTTCGAGAAAATGGTCTCTGAAGACCTGACAGTTTTCTTTCCTTGAATTATCAGTGACCCTTCTTCCTCCTTGTTGGTTAATATCAATATAATTGTTTCCATTTACTCTTTTCATATTTCTTACACTTTGATTTTGTTTGCATCTGAGAACTTGTTTGGTGGCGATGTGGGTACTAATAAACTCAATTTTTCAGGCAGAGATGGTTATTTTGAAGCACTTTTTTGAATGATTAAATATTTTAATAGTTCAGAAAAAGTTACTTGAGCTGTTTGGAAATTCAAAATGTTAAGATAGCACTTGAGATCATGTTTTCAGTAACATTAGTCAAGGTCATGGGCTCATTAATGCTGGCAGCAGAAAATAATAGGGAATCCAATGACTGTAATGGTAAAACCTGATCGTATGTATAGGTGAACTTAAATAGGAACCTGCATCGTGTAAAACTGTGATGCCACCTGCTGCCTATAATTCCCAAAATAATTTCTAGTTTTATGTTAATAGACGTAAAGAAGGAGCTGTATCTGTGTGCTTAAAAGTGCTGAGACAGGTTTCATTGCTTCCTGAATTTATGCCTAAATGTGACCACCAGTATGCATCAGGGAGGATGTTTTTCTCCTTGTAGAGCTTGTTAGGAGGAATAAATGAATAATTTAAGGATTAAGTGGTTGCCTTTCCTGAAATAAATGTTACAGTTTTACTTAGTCGTTCCCATTCATTATACAAATATTGTAGTCCAGACTGCGTGTCTAATTGGAGATTCAGTATTGAACAAAACAGACAAAATCCCTGACCGTGGAGCTGATGTTCTGGTGGGAGAGACAGGCAGTAAACTAGTAAACAAGCGGAATGAGGCACATGTGGGGTTGGGCGCCCTCTGCCGGCGCATGAGAGCAGCAGAGCCCGGACGATGGAAGCAGCTGTGTTGGAGGCAATTTTTACTCTTCTAAATAGTTGCTCAGGAAAAGCCTCACTCATGGGGGAATGTTTGGAAAGAAACATGACTGGTAAAGGTCACATAGGGTAACCTGGGGAAAGAGCATTCTAGGCAGAGGGGACAGCAAGTGCAAAGGACCTGGGGAGAAAGACCAGTCGAGGATGACCCTGAAGGTTTTGGCCCGAGGCACAGGAAGGATGCAGTTGCATTTCCAGAGAGAGGGAAGGCGTGGAAGGAGTAAGGCGTAGTCTTTGTCAGTTTATTATGAGTTCAGGGTTCTAGAGTTTATTTACATTTAAAATCCCTGAAATTGAATGGGTTCTAGTCTTATTAAAACAGAGGTCCCCAACCTATGGGGAGTTGTATAATTATTTCATTATATATTACAATGTAATAACAATAGACATAAAGTGTGCAGTAAATGTAATGCGCTTGAATCATCCCCAAACCATCCCCGACCCTCCCTCATCTGTGGAAAAATCCCCTTCCATGAAAACTGTCTCTGGTGCCAAAAAGGTTGGGGACCGCTGTATTAAAAGACTGTTTTAATCTTTCTTTTCACTTAATCTTTTTTATCTTCTACAAGGCTCTCAAAATTTGTCCTTCGGCGTCTCCAGCATAAGAAACACAAATGAACTTGAGAATTTAAGAAATGGTACATACTTCAGTGAAAATCCTTTCATGTCTATCTGTCCAATGGAATGTGGTTCCAAGTCACCATGCCGATAATTCCAACTCAGTGAAAATTGTTTCTTTAATTGCTGTTACTTGAGAAGTCTCCCTGGAACAGTGATTCAGCCTTTCCTATTTTTGGAATGCAAATGACCAAATCGGAACCAAACAAAATCCCAAAGCTAGAGGAGCATGGTGATTAAGGAATGTTTTTTTAGTTGCAAGAATGAGATAAGGGGAGTTTAAAAAAAAACTGGCAGAGCGTGGTGGCTCACATCTGTAATCCTAGCACGCTGGGAGGCTCAGGTGGGAGGATCGCTTGAGGTCAGGAGTTAAAGACCAGACTGAGCACGAGCGAGACCCCATCTCTACTAAAAAATAGAAAAATTAGCCGGGCATGGTGGCACATGCCTGTAGTCTCAGCTACTGAGGAGGCTGAGGCAGGAGGATCACTTGAGCCCAGAAGTTTAAGGTTGCTGTGAGCTTGGCTGAGAGACTCTGTCTCCAAAAAGAAAAAAAGAGTTAATGCTTGTGGGAGGGTGGTCAGGTTAAAGGGCACAGACTTGTTACCTTCTGCTATCCTTGTTTTACCTAAGGGACGGGCATTATGGAGACTGGCTCCCTTCCTTTTTGGCTGTTTTCCCTTGGGTGAGAAAAAGGCTTTATTGAGAGTTAAGTAAAATTATTTAGGGAAACAAATTTGATGGTCTCTATTTTTTTTTCTCCCAGACAGCAGAGAAGATCTGAGGAAGAAAACTTTTCAATTTCCTTTGAAAAACAGAAAAGACAATTGGTTTATAAATGTTTTTAGAATTAAGAATAAGTTGTTATTCATTCAGTGATGTATGTTTTCACAGGATCCCTCTTGCAGTTGTGCTGAGAATAAAAAGGGTCGGGGATGGGGGAGCAAGAATGGAAGCAGAGTGAGGCACACAGGAGTCCAGACCAAAGATGGGGGTGGTTTTGTCCAGGTCGGTGGCATTAGAGGTAGTGAGAAGTGGTTGGATTTGAGGAAGACTCTAAGAGGTTTGCCAATTATGTGGAAGTAGGGTGTGAATAAAGTCAAAAATGATTTCCAAGTTTGGCCTGAACAATTGGCAGGGTGGAGTTTCCATTTACTGAAATGGGACAGACCATGGAAAAGACAGTTTGTGGGCATTAGGAATAATAATAGCATATTTGTGTGCTTTTGAGAAGGATCCAGTAGAGAGTAGAAACAGTGATGAGAGAGGGAGAGGAGGCAGAATTACTGGAGTCCTAGCCTTGGGTAAGTGCGAGGGATGGTTTCTAGCATGTAAACAGAGGCCGGCGGAGAGCATATAGCATGCCCCTGTTAATAGGAGCAAAGGCAGAGGACACGGACACAGATTCTGGTTAGGTGGGTAGACGTTCACGTTCCGATCGCCTCCGCTTTCTCAGTGAGGTAGTTGAGAGAGAAGGTGGAAATGGGGATGTTGAAGATTTGAGGAAAGTGAATGGGCTAGAAAAATAAAGTGGCACAAGGACCCCATGGAGCTTAATGACCATGAATTAATTTAAAGTCTCAAGTGTTTGAGAATGCAGGTTTCCTGCAAAGCATGGTGGCGAGATCATCGAGATCATCGTGTGACCCAGCAGGCTTCCCCTTATGTTTCTGTCTGCTTCGTACTCTTCCAGGTGGAAAAAATTGGTCTATTTAGAAGTATTTACATCAAACTGATAGACAAAGAAAAATCTTAACCCAGGAAAATCTTTAGATTTCAGCTGTCCATACAAATGATAAAACATAAAACAATCAAGACAAGGAGTTATCACGTAAGTCAAAAAGTAAATTAATATATAGTCCTTCCATGCAGTTGTACACAGTGAATTTGGTTTGTTTTTTTGTGTGTTTTTTTTTCTCATTTTCTTTGCTGTCTGACCTGGTTTGTTTTTTAATTCTTCTTCTCATCTCATCTTTTTCTTAGCTTTCTGTATCTGCTTACAAACTTTAGAAGACATTGGCCCTGATACATCATGGGGTTTTAGTTTGAGTCTGATTTGTTTCTTCCATTATTGAGTTTTTGTTTGTAAAAACTGGCACCGTTAAAAATGCTCATTTTTAAAATGTCTAGCACCTTACAACACCATTTATAGCAAAAGTTAAAATAATATTAATACATTTGTAATTTTGGCATCTCTATCAACCTAATCTTTAATAAATAACTTTCTGTATAATTTGTTCAGAAATAATTGTTTCAATTTAAAGACGAATTTATGTTTCAGGAAACTAGTTACTTCCAAGCTTCCATTTTTTTTTCCCCCCTGTGGATAAAGAATATTTAATTTCAGCGTGGAATGTTTCCCACTGTTCTGCATCTGGTAGGTGCCCACTGTATGCCAGACATCTAGGTGAGCAAGACTCAGTCCCCGTCCTCGTAGAAACTAATGCTGTTAATTTGGTCAATAAATGGGAGAAAGAAAGGGGGACTGTTTTACATGGATAAGCAGGGAAAGGGCTCACTGAGGAAGTGACATTAGGAGGTTGCTTCAAAAGAAACTAAAAACTAAACATACACAAACACGCCCCTTTTGCCAGTTTCACCGGCTTTTTTTCATGGTGTTATTATCCAGTGTTCCATGTACAGTAGATATTGGGTTGATTTTAACAGCCTCTCTCCTTAAGACAGTTAAAAGCACTTGCCCTGTTTAAGACAGTAACCTGCATCCTCATGCCTCCTGTCTCACTTTGCCATTCGGCTTTCTCTGTGCTCTGTTCGTTCCTCTTTATTCTCCTATAGTGGGCGTGTTTTTGCTTTTCCTGACTTCATTTGCTTCTGATCATTCTCCCATTCAAAGATAATTATCTCTTACAAAGTGAGAAAATGTATATGTGCACACATGCACATATATGTATCATCATTATATGTCCTAGTGTCAAGAACGTTTTTTTTTGTTTTTTGTTTTTTGTTTTTTTGAGACAGAGTCTCACTCTCTTGCCTGGGGTGAGTGCCGTGGCATCAGCCTAGCTCACAGCAACCTCAAACCCCTGGGCGCAAGCAATCCTTCTGCCTCAGCCTCCCGAGTAGCTGGGACTACAGGTATGCGCCACCATGCCCGGCTAATTTTTTCTATATATACTTTTAGCTGTCCAATTAATTTCTTACTATTTTTGGTAGAGACGGGGTCTCGCTCTTGCTCAGGCTGGTCTCGAACTCCTGAGCTCAGGACGATCCGCTCGCCTCGGCCTCCCAGAGTGCTAGGATTACAGGCGTGAGTCACCGCGCCTGGCCTTCAAGAACGTTTTTATCGACTTTAAAGAAGAGTCTATGGATTTAGATAAAATACGAAGGGAAAGAAAAATAGAAGTACTGCTGCTGAATGAACATTGAGGGGAACATCTTCCTAATTAAAAAAAAGTAGATACTTGAGGCTATTACAAACCCATATGCCTTTAAAACTGGACCCATGTCAGTTGTTTCAGGGTGATGGTGTTTGCTACTCACGGGAAAGGGAGAGGTGCCAGGAATCTGGAGACTGGCAGAAGCGAGGGGGATTTCAAGGTGTCCGAAAAGGAAAAATGGAATAAACAGTATGTTACATTTTCAAATAATACAACTAATATGTTTTTCTTCTACCTCCAGATACCTTTTTAGTTAATTATTGCTAAATTTAAAGCAATAAGACCAGGTGTCAACCTGAAAAATGTATGTCGTAAATACACTATTTTTCTGTTTCCAGACTTTTTAAACACTCCATGGTGTATTTATTGTACTTTTTTCAGACTAACAATTCGAGACGTTGCTTAATGTGTATCTCTAGATAAGTTTCTGAACATTTTAAATAGTTGATTGTTAAAACCCCGGACAACGAGAGAGCTTCATGATGAAGCTTAAGGAACTAGAATGGGTTTCCCAAGAATAAAGTAGATCAGAGAAAACCATAGATAAATGTGTAGTCTCTCATGACATTTCCATGAGAGGTGTAGACTGGATGAAACTTGCTTTAGGTGAAGTCACAGCTGCTTGAGCTGTCTGCCCAAAGGGTTGGGTTAATGACTTCATGGCTGCCTGCAGAGAGGGCTTCTCTGCAGCAGGGTGTTGCTGACCTCTGTCCTGATTGATGTCTATGTCTCAAGTTCATACTATCCGGGAGCTGTAGGTAACACTGAGTGAATAGGTCTAGATTTAAAGACTGCTGAACAGTCCTAAATGATGAACAAAAAGCTAACAAGACAGAATTTTACAATCTAATGTTTATGGCTCAAAAGTTAAATTGCAAAAATGGTCAGCCTCTAGCAGTAGATCTTAAAAACAAGTTTCTTTTAGAAAAAAACTGATGATTCTGATGATTTTTGTACTAGTGTCCACTGTGTGTTAGCACTGAGACGCAGTGGAAACGTGTGCTAACTATCTTAGGCTGTGTTAAAATGAGTGCTTGATCCAGCTCAAAAGGTAAAACGGCCCATGATATTTAATGATGTTCATTGTGGGGTGCCACATTTTAAAGAGATGTGACAAACAGGAAGTGGTCAGTCTTTGGAGGCTGATGAATGCTCATGAAACGTAAAAGACCGAAGGGTAAACAGCAGGACCAGTTTGTTAATTTATAGTGAGTATTATAACTGTCAGATTAACTTTCCAACTCTTCTGTTCATTATTCATTCATCTATTCATTCATCAATAAATATTTATCGCAAACCTAACCATATGCAGACACCGTTCTAGGCATTGGGAATATAAAACAGATAAAAATTCCTGCTCTCAAGGAGTTTATATTTTAGGATGAGGAGACAGATAATAAGTAGACTGGTGATACAGTATGTTAGAAAGTCTCATGTGTTACAAATGGTATGGTTCTGAGAAGGTGAACGTCTTAGTCTGTTTGGGCTCCTATAACAAAATGCCATAAGCAACAGAAATTTATTCTTTATAGCTCTAGCGACCGGGAAGGCCAAGGTCAAGAAGCTGGCAGATTCACTGTCTGGCGAGGGCCTACTTCCTGGTTTATAGAGGATACTTCTAGCTGTTCCCTCCCATGGTGAAAAGGACAGGACAGCTTTTTGGGGCCTCTTTTGTAAAGAGACTAATTCAGCCGCTGCGGGCTCTCCCCTCTTGACCTAACCACTTCTCTATGGTCCCACCTCCTAATAGCATCTCATTGGTGATGAGTTTTCAACCTGTGAGTTTTGGGGTAACACAAACATTCAGACCATGGCAGTGAGAAACTATGTAGATATCTGGAGAAAGAGCATCCACATAGAGGAACAGCAGGTCCAAAGGCCCCAAGGCAGGAGCAGACCTGGAGTGTGTGCAGAACAGCAAAGAGGTCAGATACGATGGAATGGAGTGAGGAAGAAAGGGAGAGAGAGAACAGTGAGGAGATGAGGTCAGAGAAATCATGGAAAGACCAGATTATATACGGTTTTACAGGCTTTACAGACTTTGGATTTTATTCTGAATAAGAAGAGAAGACATTGGAGGGGTTTTGAGCAGAAGAAAGACTTGATCTAATATGTATTTTAATAAGATCACCTAGGTTCAGTGTTGAGATTGAACTGTGGCTAGGGGTATGGGGTGGGGGAAGCAAAGTAGGGAGACCAGTTAGGAGTTTACGGTGGCTTGGAGCAGGGTGGTGGTAGTGGAGGTGGTGAGAAGCGGTTAGATTCTGCATGTTTTGCAGGTAGAGTCAGCAGCATATGCTGTTGCACTGAATGTGGGGTGTAAGGACATAAGGGTCAAGAATGGCTGACATATTTTTCTCTGAGCATCTGGAAGGATGGAGTTACCATTAACTGAGAAGAGGGGACTGTGGATGCAGCAGTTTAGATGTCAGGAGGGACATCTTAAGTTTGAGATGCGCATTAGACATCCGACTGCTTAGTATATCCTTCCTCTGTAGGCCCTTGTAAATGTTAACAGGAGCCAGATCATAAGCTTGTTTTCTTAGGAATGAAGGACTCAAAGCAGGAGGTAAGAGTAAGGATCACAGTGACTCATCTGTGATAGCCTGAGGCACATACCTTCCTCTTCCAGAGGGGTGGCCCAGAAACCACCCCTCTTCTTGGACAGGGCAGGGGAAACAAGACCAAGTTCTATCATTGGCTTCCTCTTTTCTAGACTCCTCTTGACCATCCCCTTTTGTGTGCATTGTTCCTTCAGAGTCAGTGGAGGAGGCTATAACTTTGTATCTTCATGAGGTTATGCTCTCTTGAGGCTATACTTGGTCACCTCAGTTGAGCATGTTAACTTCTTAGCAACTCACACCATTTTTTGAGCATCACTTTGGGTTACTTATTTTGATGGCTGAAAGAGTTCCTTCCCCTCATCCCTTTGCTTTACTTTTGGAGGGTAACCTTATCTTTATTTAAGTCTCCTAGCAATAAATGTTAGTTGAATGAAATTTGGTGGAATACTTTGTGTCTCTCTTGTGTATCCAACTGTGGGGTGGTATTTGGAGACTGTGCCATGTCTTATGGCTGAAATAACTGGGGATATTTCATTTTAGAAGTTAAGATAAATTGTAGCCCCAAACATCTGTAAGGATTATCATGTAAAATAGAGAGTTGGCTTATTTTTGTGTTTTCCCCAAGGAGCAGAGGATTGCTTACAAGTGAAGTTTACCAGAAGGGAGAAGAAAGAACCTCTTAACAGTTGATGCCATTCCACAGTGGAATGGGTTATTTCTTGATGTAGGAGGATTGTGGGAAACATTCAAAGAGACAGTAGGTAACTGTCCGGTATGTTGAAGTGAAGTGATTTCTATATAGGCAAATCCCATTTTAATGCATTTTGCCTTAATGCATTTAAAATATACTTTTTTTTTTTTTAAACAAATTGAAGGTTTGTAGCAACCCTGCATGGAGCCAGGTCTGTCGGTATCATTTTCCTAACAGCGCATGCTCACTTTGTGTCTCTGTGCCACCATTTTTTTTTTTTTTAAACAATAAAGTACTCTTGAGTATGTACATCGTGTTTTTGGACATAATGCTGTTGCGCACTTAATAGATTGCAGTATACGTGCTGGGAAACCAAAACATTTGTGTGACTCGCTTTATTACGGTACTGT
>CAUYSK010016975.1:0-41717 GCA_963575035.1 Avahi laniger | reverse complement strand
TCTGCCTTGCACCTGCTGTTCCCTGTGCCTGGAACAGCCTCGCCCAGGTCTCCACCCACTGTCTCCTCCGCTCCCGCACAGCTCAGCTGCAAGGAGCCCGACGCCCCGTCGCCCGGGCGGGAGGAGCCCTTCCCTCTCCGCAGGCACCGCGGGGCGCACAGGGGCCCCGAGTCCGCGCTGGTTCCGCAGAGCCTGCGCTCGTCCCTGTTTTAGCTCCTGGACAGAGTTCACCACGGAGAGGACTAAGCACGTCCAGTCATCCCAAGGCCCACGGGCTTGAGGCAGAAATGCCGGTCAGGAACTGAGAAGACGCAGAGCAGGTTCCCCTGTGACGGTGACGGAGGGAGCCCCGGGGGCGATTTCTGGAGCGCTGCCGACGGCGATGGAGGCCTTCCTGGGTGTGGCGCCGTGATTTTAGGCCCATCTACCATGGGACATCAGAACCTGGAAGATGCGGTCTCCGGTGTCCCTCTCTCCATTCCCAGCCCCTCCACCTCGCCTAGGTGTGGTTTCCATGGCGACGGCCTGAACACCACCCCGCCCCCATCCTTTTCTTCTGCCCAGCAGGGGGGAGGCCCCTGTGAGGACTGCGGGTCGGAGGACGCATCTGAGACTCGCCCCGCCGGGGACAGCGGGTGGTTCTGAGGGAGCTCACCGTGCCTGTGCGCTCACGCGAGTTTCGTGCGTGTGCAAGCGCGTTATGGGCTGCACTCTGCAGAAGGGGAAAACGGGCTTTGGGAGCCTCGTGGTTGCAGATGTGAACCCCGAGTCTTCCCTCAGGTCCAGGAACTCGAGGTCGCATGGTCTCTTCACTCAGAAATACCGACTGGGCCCTTACTGTCTGCCAGGAGTTGTTCCAGAGGCAGAGCATAAAACAAGGCGCTAGCAAAGGTCCGATCTCTGCCTCCTGAAGTGGCGACTACTCAGACAAGCATCCACACTTTCTTTCTCCCGTCTACCCACCCACCCTTCCTTCCATCCGTTTATCCGTCGATCCATCTGTCCTTCTTTCCATCCATCCATCCTCCCTTCCCTTTATTTCTTCAAAATTGCATTTATTGCTTTAATAAATACGTGCCCAGAGAACACTTTGTGCCTGGCTCTGTGCTGGGTTTTGTGGATGGTGAGGCAGGCAAGACTTCTGCCCTCGTGGAACTTACGTTTTCGTGGGATGTTGTGAGGCTAATAAAATGGAAGTCGCCGGCTGGTGGTGAGTGCTGCGGGGGCAAACTCCACCTGGTGTTGGAGAAGTCGGTGGCCTCTTTTGGGTTGTCAGGTGCCAACTAGGGTCCTGGAGTAAGGGGGAGGAGGGAGGCTTTCCAGGCTGGTCCGAGGCCCTGAAGCAGACACAGCGGGCCCTGCTCAAGGAAGAGCAAGGAGGTGTGTGTGGCTGGGGCCCTTGGGTTGCCGAGCCTGGCTCTTCTCAACCCTGGCAGGGGGTGTTTACAGCTCTCACGTCACAGGGCTGCCTGAGGGGGGAGCCCACTCAGTCTGGGTCATCTGGACCGGAGAGTCCGCACGACGTCTGTGTGGTGGCCACCACGGTCATCTCTGCCTGCACTTCTTAAACTTCACCGTGCACACAGATTCTACGGTGTGTTGCTGGATGCCTACAATAACTGAGTAGCTCTGGGGTGGAGCCCGAGACTCCAGATTTCTAGCAAGTTCCTGAGAGAGGTCAGTGCTGCTGCTCTGCAGATCATGTGTGTGCAGGGAGGGTCTGTGGCCTGGCTGACCAAGTGTAATAGCACCCAGAAAATATTTTTGACTAAATACATAAATATAATATTTATAACATATATGTATATATATAGTTAATGCACTTATTATATATTCAACTCAGTATATAATATTAAATTAATATACAATATGAATATTACCTATATTATACATATATAATTATATTATATGTGTATTTAGTTTATTATCATAATATAAATAATATATAACAATATATATCATACGATATATTAAGACATACATATATTATGTATAATAATATACTATGTATAAAACATCATATGATACATCAGATGTATCATAGATACCTTATATATTATATAATATTATATAATAAACATACTATATGATTATATGATATATAATTTAAGTTGATCTACTTAATATATAATATACAATAATTTAATATATAATATATATTTAATAATATATCATATATTTAATAATATAAAAGAATATTTATCTAGTTTATATGTATATAGTACATATTTATATAGGCATGTTTATAAATGAATAATAAATATAACATACTTTTCTATAACACCTTCTATACCTCCTATAACACACTTTTCTATATACACCACTATAATAATGTGTAATATGAAATAAGCACAAAATATGGGCGTTTTGAAAGGACGTGATAACATAACAGGTAGAAACAGAAGAGGCAATGGCTTCGCTGCCACCTTAGCAGTCACCAAGTTAAGCAGGAGAAGTGGCTCAGCATTGTGGAGGCGGTGGAGATAAACAGAACACTGCAATATAGGACTGTATTTAACCCGTTGACTCCCCCGTTGGGGGAGTCACCTGAAGATGTATTTTTGAGATCAACTTGACTTGATTTGCGGATCAGCTCGGCTGGTTGACGATGGCGAGGTGGATTTTTGACGCTGTGGATTGGAGGTGCCACGCTCCAGGCAATTGGAACCCCCACCTGTGTGTCACTGGGTGACTGACCGCACATCCAGCCCACGCCCTGTCCATTCCTTCTAAGCAGCTCTCTAGGAGCCCCGCTTTCCCCACGTTTCCTTCCTGAGTCACCACAGTGACCCCTAACATCCCTCAGCTTCTCAGAGCGAAATCCGATGCATTCTCTTCCTTCCTCAGCCCTTCTTTGGGTTCCCGCTGCTCAGGACACACCCACTCACCACCAAGGACAAGGACCACAGCAGTGGAGGCTCCTGAGTTTGTCCCTGCGGGGACCTTTGGGGGGCGAGGGGAATCCGGCTGAGGGGGGGACCAATGGCCACCGGGTGTTGTCGGGAAGCTGTTTGCTTCAATTCTTAACAAGCACGCTTCGCACTGAGTGTGTGCGCCAGTGTATGTTCTGGTCACCACATAATGAGCACCCTGCATTTAGCAGCATGCAACAATTATTTTATTATGTTTACAGATTCAGAAAGTACAAGGTGCAGATGGCTTATTTCTGTTCCACTGAGTCTGGGGCTCTGTTAGGAAGACTCAAAGGCTGAGAACAGCCCAACATTTAGAGGGCTATGAAGTGAGATTAGAAAGTAATGGAAAGTGGAATTTGCATCATCGCTTGTTTTACGCACTGTGGCCACGGGTCTCAACCCAGGATGAGTGGCTGTCTGGCAATGCCTGGGGACATTTTTAATCTTTAAGACTGGGGCAGGGGATGTGCTCCTGGCATCCAGTGGGTAGAGGTCACAGATGCTGCTAAACACCATACGGTGCCCAGGACAGCCCTCCCACAGCAAGGAATTATCCATCTGGAAATATCAGGCTGTAGTGTGGAATTTCCTTCAACAAGCACTTCCGGAAACAGGTTTGCACTGTGGCGGGGAAGTGGGAAACGTGCTCACACGAGAGCCAGCTGTGCACGGAAGCCCCAGGATGCAGGACAGAAATGCATCATGTCAGGCAATGAGGAGGAGAGGCAGCCAGCCCCAGGAAATTAAAGAAAAGCTGGCTATCCTCAACATCTAGGGACACCGTGCACAAAGCGGACAGCTGCAACTTACATGTTTGGATGGTTTGGAAACGGTTCTGCATTGCTGGCCATGATGAGCTGTTTCCGAAAAGCTACTCCCTTCCTGAGTTCTGTGGAAATGCATATATTTCCTGAACCTCAGCTGAACCCTTAGCTAATGCCCCGGGGGGAACAACCCATGGTGGGTCGTTGAGCTGAGCCTGAGTCTGGCAACCGGACTCAGATTCTAACCCCATCTTCTTGGGTACCACGGGATTCGTGCCAGAATGTTTCCTCCATCCGAATCTTCTTTTCCATTCAGGACTGGACAACTCCACTCCGTGAGGTGTATTGTTAAAGTAAAAATTATTCAACAATACTTGCTGCAGTGTGGTAAGGAAGACTTTGTTCAGAATCGTTGAGGTAGGCATAGGGACCACAGCAATGGCGGAGAGGAGGGAGAGACTGTCTTCAATTCCGATATAGGATGGGGAAGTGGGAATTTGTAGCCAAAGAGCAGTAGGGGGTCAGTAGTTGGAAAACAACTGAGAGGAAACCTCAGGGGAGAGGGGGATTCTGGCTAAACCAAGCTTGCATAATTCTCGCTGAAGACAGGCTGGGGTGATCGGCCATCACCTGGGAGCTGGAGGATGCGGAACTCGTTCAGGTATCGAGGGTAACTGGATTTCAAGGGGAAGAGATTCTTGCTAAACTGACCTGGCAGGGTTCCTGCTAAAACTGAATTTTACAAGGAAGCGCACAGATGGGCCTAGGAGAAGGTTCAGGAATGAGACTAAAGTTTGGCCAAGCAAAGGATCTTTGTCAGTGTGGAAGGGCAATGTTTGGGGTGGGAAAGTCTCCCACACCCGACCTCCTGGGGCTCATATTTCTGTGTGATCCCCTTGAGTGCGGGTGGCGCTGACGTGCTTCCGACCAGCAGAATACGGCAAAGGTGACAGAATGTTACTCCATGATCATGTGATATCACGTCAGACTCTGCCTTGCCACAGACTCGCTCTAGAATCTCTTTGCCGACTTGGTAAAGTAAGTGACCACGTTGGAAAAGCTTAAATGGCAGGGAAGCACAGGCTGTCTCTGGGAGTGAGGGAAAGCCTCCAGGTGGCAGCTGGCAATGAGGAAACAGATCCTGCCAACCACTGGGTCACCCCAGAAGCAGATGCTTCCCCAGTCGACCCTCCGGATGAGAACAGAGCCCGGCCACCACTTCATCTGCAGCCTTCTGAGACCCTGAGCAGAGCACGCAGGTAAGCCATGCCCGACTCACAGAAAAGGTTGTTGTTTTCAGCCACTAAGTTTGTGGTTATTTGTTACACAGTAATTAAAAACACTCACCACAAGAAAACCGGAAGGAGTGTTTTTATAATGGAGGAGCGCAAGAAACCTTGTTGAACATGACCCAAAGCCACCAGCATAAAAGAACAGATTGATGAATCTGACCACTGCAAACGGAAAATGTATGTTCCAGGCAGGGAGCAGGGGAGGCTCATGTCCCAGCCCAGCCCAAAGCCCTGGCAGATTCCCACTGTTCCTGTAACAAGGAGAAAAATCATGTCCTGTGGGCAGCGTTGAGGGAGGCAGCATTTTGCAAGAAGTGGAAGGTTAGGAATATATCTTGAAGCTGCATTTGCTTCACCTTTTTTTTTTTTTTTTTTTTGAGACAGAGTCTCACTTTGTTGCCCTGGCTAGAGTGCATGCCGTGGCATCAGCCTAGCTCACAACAACCTCAGACTCCTGGGCTCAAGCGATCCTCCTGCCTCAGCCTCCCCAGTAGCTGGGACTACAGGCATGCGCCACCATGCCTGGCTAATTTTTTCTATATATTTTTAGGTGTCCAATTAATTTCTTTCTATTTTTGGTAGAGACGAGATTTTGCTCTTGCTCAGGCTGGTCTCAAACTCCTGAGCTCAAACGATCCACCCGCCTCCGCCTCCCAGAGAGCTAGGATTACAGGTGTGAGCTACTGTGCCCCGCCTGCTTCACCTTTTTAATGCTTATGCTACACTGTAGCAAGAAAAAGAAAACAGATACACAATACTATTATTCTGTGTGTGTGCATTCACACGCCGAGTTACAAAGTAAGAAAAGTGGAATTTCCCGCATTGCTGTATACTGTTCATTTACATCTGGGATATTTCTCAGGAACTCAGAGCAAAAATGCATTTATGGATCGCTAATTATGTTCTGGGAAGCATCATAAACATCGAGGAATCCAAGCCACTGCATTAGAAAATGAAAAAACAAGAGATTTTCAGCCTCTGAAAAATCTGAGAATAATTATAATCGGCAAGATCCTTGGAAACAATCGGCAAAACAATCCTGATTGACTCAGACACCATTTTCTTTCACTCTTTGGAAAAGAATACTGTGCATGGTAAGCCATTTCTGAGAAATCCGCCTCTTTTTCTCTTTATTAAATGAAGATGTACATAAAGATGGGCTCCCCTGACAGACACGCGTGATGAATTTGGGGAACTTTCCCTGTCACGACATGAGCCGTAGTCCCCTGGGCACCCGCCTGGCCCGGGGTAACGTTCTGACGGCTTCTACTAGGGGAGGATTTGAGCCAGACGAGTCTGGCCATGAGCCTTTGCATTCCTGAAAGCTCATTGAAATCAGACAGCTGGGCTCCTTGTCTTCATGGCACCCCCCCGGTGTCCTTTGCCCCCTTTCTATCTGGAGGAAACTCCACACCCTCCCTGGCATCTCCCTGCACGGAACCCCGACGCAGTCCACCCCTCCCCGCGCAGAGCAGACGCGGTGATATCCCCCCTCCGGCTCCCTCCTCAGAACTGCCACCAGCCAGCACGTTCGGCCAATGTCAACGGTTCGCAGCATGCACAGAAATGGACTCTCTCTGCTGCTGATCTGCCTCTGACGGGGCCACTCCTCTTATGAGATGACCACGTTTAGAGGTGTCCCTTGAAGGCAAATTTCACTTCAGTTACCCCTTCACCTAAGTAAGAGGCTTTTCTGTTCAAAACTAACTTTCTCCATTCCAGTTTACTGCTCTAAACTTTGCACCGCGTCTGTGTGATGTGGGTTCCAACTCAGCCCATGTACAGTCTTCCCGAATCCGGTTACGTCCGGGCTCAGGAAACGATTGGTTTTCTTCTACAGTTTGCTGAGTTATTTTGGTCCTATCTCGAATCTCACATCCCTCTGTGTATTGAATTTGGGGGTTTCTCTTTCGCCTTCACCACAAAGCTGCGCACCTGGAAGACAGCCGCTCCAGTCCTCTCGGTTTTTGTCCCTTAGTGTTGTTGCAAAACGAATTCACACATATTGTTAAATTTTTTTGTAGAAAATTGATATAGATTTGTATATGTGTGAAGCAAACAAGTACATCCCTGAAAGGAAAACAAGGACTAAAAACAAGAGCCCGATTTATGGACTCGGTGTTGTTCTTTTTCAACAAATTTTGCTTTGTCCTTTTTTGCTCTTCCATTTATGAAGATAAAGTAAAACTGATTTCATACTTATAGTAGTGACATAAAATTACCGTGAAATAATCCTGTCATAGGATTATGGCCAAATTTAAATAAATTTAAGTAGACTGAAAAGACAAAAATCACGAGGGTGGTAGAAGAAAGATGGCAATCGGGAAACCCGGGTCCCAGCAACCTCCTCTTGACTCTAACAGCCGAAACCTGCTCGAGAACGTCCAGAGCTCTCCGTGTCTGCTGGGGATCGACTCCAAATTCAGCAGCACAGTTTCTCCCCACCCCCCGACAGTGCTGTCCTGGGGGTCCTCCTGGGCTGCTCTGCTCATCACTTCTCCGTCCCACTTTCAGGGCATCTGGACCAAAGGATGCTCCTTCCTCCTCCGTCTTTCCCCCTCACGCTCCCAGGTAGGTCTGTAGAAAATGAAGCCTGAGCACACTCCTGCTGGAAAGTTCTCAGAAGCGTCCGTTTTCTCAGGTTTGTCGTCTCCTCGATGAAGCAGATGCAACACCCAAGAGGGGAAAACCTGCATTTTCTGGAAGAGGCAGAAGAAACCTCTCATGCTGCCGTGGGCTGAGCTGTGCATCCCTCTCAGTCGAGTCCCAGCCCTGATGCCAGACCTCACGTGTCGACCTTCGGAAATAAGGTCGTTGCAGGGGTACTTAGTTAAGACGGGGTCTTCAGAGTGGGCCCTAATCTAATGTAACTGGTGTCCTTATGCAGAGAGGAAGTCTGGACACCCACAGACGCACGAGGGAAGACGACGTGAGGACGGAGAAGTCAGCCTCCCCGCCAAGGGGCGAGGCCCTGGAGGAGCCAGCCCTGCCCACGCTCCACGCGGGTGTCCGGCCTGCAGACTCGGAGACACTCAGTCTCCGTTGTTCCAGCCCCCTCTGTGCGGCACCTCATCACGCAGCCCCAGTGGGCTGCACATATGCCTATTTTTCCCCACATTTCTGCAAAGACTTCAATTAGGAATAAATAAATAAAGTTACACAAAATAAGAGCCTGTCAACGGAAAAGAAACCAAACCCTGTAAAATAATTTAAAGAGGTTTATTCAATTGAGCCAAGGTTGAGGACCATGACCCGCAGCCACGCCCAAGAAGCCTTGAGCAGCGGACTGGCTGTGGTTGGGTTTCAGTTTGGTCTGAGACATTTCAGGGAGGCAGGGGTGACAGGTAAGGTCATGAACCCATATGTGGGAGGCACACATCGGCCCGAAAGGTGGGCCATCTGGAAGAGGGGGGCTCACAGGTTACAGATGGGTTTAAAGATTCTTGGGCTTGTAATTGGTTAAAGGCAGGAAGCTTTGTCTAAAGGCTTGGAATGTTTTAAGAAAAGTAAGTCTGTTAATCAGAGACAAGCCACGGGACCTATGTTTGTTGTGTAAACTGAGGACCCGCGGGGTTTGTCCTGCCTCGCCTTAGCCCTGCTAATGGGCTACGAAGGCCATCTCCAGAAAGAGAGGGGGCGTGACGAGACCTGTCTGACCTCCCTCCTCACGGCAGGCAATTCAGTTTTATGGTATCCCCTTGGCCAGGAGGGGGTCCATTCAGTCAGCTGGTGGGGGGGAGCCTTAAGATTTTATTTTTGTTCGTGTAACAAACAATTGCTTTTCTCTCCTTTCCAAGCCCCACCCCCCAGCTTGGCAGCCTGGCTTCCCTTCAGGGGCTCGCACCTGCAGTGAGAGGCTGGGGAACGTTCTGAGGAGGGGATGGAGGGTGAGGATGGGGGTGGGGAGGGGAGGGCTGTTGCCATGGAAACCTCAGCAAGGATGGGGAGGGGAGGGGCCGGACCAGAAAGAAAGCCTCAGAATGCACCGGGAAAGCGCCTGGGTGTGGCTGCCCAATCTCACCCCAGCAATAAATATCTATGGAGCAAATTAACGAAATTGTGCGACATTTGTCTAGTTACTCCTAACATGGATAATTGTGGTTCTCGGGTGATCAGTTTGCTGGGAGGATTGTAAAAGTTCATCAAAGTTATCAAAAATGTGTTTAAAAGCTTTCATTAAATTTTTTTTGTTAAAACATTTTTTGTTAAAAAATTTGTTTAAAAATTGTTAAAAAGCACATTAAGATTGTGACAAATGCAGCCCCTGGCCCTGCAGGAAGCCAGTGCCCACCCCCTCCTTCCACCATTGCCTCCCTCCTTGTTTGGTCTCGATCCCCAGGGTCTGACTGTTCTGCTGAGTCGTGTTTTTTCATTCCTTGATTCTCTGCTGGTCTCGGGCATCCCTGCCAGCCGCTGCGGAATGAGGTCCTGTCCGCATGTTCCCCAAAGATGATATCCTGCAGGAATGCCCAGATAAATGCCAAATGCAATACGCATGAGGTTATTTTCTGGAACCTGGGGAAAAGAGTGGAAACAACTTCATTGTCCATGGCAGGGCAGCTGGTTAAATAAATCTTGGCGTCCTCACACTGGAAGATTCTACTACAGTAAGAAGAGGCTGAAGTCCTTATAAGGGACAATGCCCAAAATGAATTGTCACATAAAAAAACACAGGTGTCAAATAGATCATACCATCATTTTGTATCATGTGTAGGAGAATATAATTATGCATAACAGTTTATGCACAATAATGTGTGCACGATAGGTTATGCATAGTGATATCTACAAAATATAATGTACATAATAACATATGCATACCAAATGTAGAATATTTTTGCATGCATACATATGTAAAACTTAGCTCTGGGGCAATACACAGTAACTGGTGTTAGGAAAATTGCCACTGGGAGAGGCGAAAGAACAAAGGTCAGGGTGGAAGAGGGATTTCTTTTTGTTCTGTCTGCTCAGTGATTTGTACCTTTTTCAAAATGAATAAATAGATATGCAAGAGTAAAAACAACTATTTCTATGATATTAAATTGGAGTTTTATTTTATAAATGTCACCGCAACCATCGGCAGAGGTTAAGGTTTCTATGATGCATTAAGGTGTTCCAAATTATTATGACAGGGTAAGAAAAGAAAAAAAAAGATTAATAAATATGATGAAATTATTTAAAGTTTTAATCCATGGAAAAACAAACAACATTTAGAAAGTAATTATCAATACACAACTGGAAAATAAAAATTTAAAACTACCAATTACATTACTATCCAAAAATATGCAATACTTGATGTAAATCCAACAAAATATATAGAAGATTTCTACTCTGAAAAACCACAGAACATTGCTGAGAGAAATTAAATAAGACCTAAGTAAGTACAGAGATATGTGATTTTCATGGATTGGAAGATTTGACAATACGAGGCTGGCCAAGCACCTAAAGTTGCTCTTAAAATTCCAGTCAAACTTCCCATGCCATATTTTGTAGGAATTGACACAATTTATTATAAAATTTGAATGGAATGATGGAGGATCTAGAATTGACAAAAAAAAAAAAAAAAACCTTTAAGAAAACAAACCAAAAAACCCCCCCGAAATTGGGGAACTTAAGCTATCTGATGTCAAGACTTTTAAAGCTACAGTAATCAGTTCAGTGCAGGGTCAGTACACGGAGAGACACACGTCAGTGAAACGGAACAGTCTAGATACGCAGCCACACATATGTGGCCGACTGATTTTCAACAAAGGAACTAAGATGATTCAACAGGGAATGGAAAGTCTTTTCAACTAAGGATGTTGGAACACAAACATAACGCAATTCAGGATGAACTGTAGACCTGAACATTAAAGACTTCTGGAAGAAATTCTAGAGGAGTAACTTCATGACTTTGGAATAGGCAAGTATTTCTTAGGAGACAAAAAAAGCTCACCATTAAAAAAAGGTACAGGCCGGGCTCGGTGGCTCATGCCTGTAATCCTAGCTTTCTGGGAGGCCAAGGTGGGCGGATTGTTTGAGCTCAGGAGTTCGAAATCAGCCTGAGCAAGAGCGAGACCTCGTCTCTACTAAAATTAGAAAGAAATTATCTGAACAACTAAAAATATATAGAAAAAATTAGCCAGGCATGGTGGCACATGCCTGTAGTCCCAGCTACTCGGGGGGCTGAGGCAGGAGGATCGCTTGAGCCCAGGAGTTTGAGGTTGCTGTGAGCTAGGCTGACGCCACGGCACTCTAGCCCGGGCAACACAGTAAGACTCTGCCTCAAAAAAAAAAAAAAAAAGGTGCAGTAAGTTGGACTACATCAAAGGGAACATTTCTGTTCATCAAAATATTCTGTTAAGAAAATGAATAAGCAGCCACAAGTGGGGAAATATATTGTACAAAAGGACGTATAACCAGAATGTGAAAAGAATGCCTACAATTCAATAATAAAGACACAGTCTAATTGAAAAATGGTTAAGAAATTTGAATCAAAACTTTACAAAAAGAGATAAACAAATAGACAATAAACCTGTGGAAAGATACGTAGCATAGTTAGCTGACAGGAAATGCAAATAAAACCCAAAATGAGATAGTATTTTTCAATCACCAGAATGGTTAAAGTGGAAGAAACCGGAGACAGCGAATATCGATGAGGACACAGAGCAACTGGAATTCTCGCACACCAGAGTCGAGGGTATAAAACGATACAACTGCTGTGGACAAACAGCCTGAGAATTTCTCAGGACATCAACCATACACATAACCTTCAACCAAGCCATTTCGCTCCCAGATATTTGCCTCAAATACATGAAAACCTCTGCCCATAAAAAGAATTGTACAAAAATGTTTATAGCAGCCTTATTCATAATGTCCCCAAACTGGGGACAACACGACTGTCAATCAATAAGAGAATAAACAAATTTTGAAATATCCACATCACAGAATGCTACCCAGTCATAAAAAGGAACAAATTACCTATAAACAGAATGATATGAATAAATATGAAATTTCTCGTGTCGAGCAAATGAAGCCAGACACACAAAGGGGTTTGTGTGTGTGCTTGTACGTGTGTGTATAAAATTAAGCTTTATGACAAGGAAAACTAATCTATGAGGAGAAAAAAAAGTGATTCCCTCGAGGTAGGATAGGGGAAGATTGACTAGAAAAAAGCACAAGGAAATGGCTGGGTTGATAGAAATCTGTGGATAATGGTTATACAAGACTATCAATTGTCAAAAGCCACCAACTTCTTGCTAAAGATCTATTTATTTTGCAGAATGTATTAAATAGATTATATCTCTATTTAAAAAGATATTTAAAATACTAACAAACCTACTGAAAATGTGAGCTTGTTTCCTGTATGAGGAAAAAAAATCTTACTATATAGAAAATTCTAAAAAACCAATAATGAAGATAAATATATCACCCTCCTTGGGGTGAAGGGTCTAGACATTTGTTCCATCATTTATGAGATGTGGTCGGCTTCCTACTACAATCCTGGTACCGTGAAGTGCCCACACCCAATAAGACAAAACATAGCCAGTGAATTTTCCATTGTTTCACTTTTTAACAAATTATCTTAATTTTTTGTATAATAAACATAGTCACATAATAGAAAACTCAAATGATGTAAAAGGACAATTATTCAAAAGTGTCTTTTCACCCTTCATCTCCCAGCCAAGGTTCCCAGATTTTTAGTGTATCCTTACAGAGATACTACGTATGCAAAACAAGTAGGCTTTACATTTTCCCTTTGTTAACACAAAGCATGCTGTTCTACTGGTAAGTTTCGTGTTTTACTTTTTTCATACACTGTATCTTAGTGATCTCTCTGCAACGGTACAGAGATTGGCTCTACCTTTTTCATGGCTGCATAGTATTCCATTGCGTGGACACAACACAATTTATTTAACCTATCAAGTGTGGGTGGGCCCAATTTCTTGTGATTATAAATTCTGCTGATGTGAATAGGTTGTTGGTGAAAGTTTAGGTCTGGACATAGCTGTGCAGACAGATGCTAGCCTAGCACTCGGACAGTGCGAGCACCCCGTGATCTGTGCATTTGAGTACATCTGCCTGGGTCATCTCAGGAATCCCTGAATGTGCCTGTATCACCACTTCCTGCTTAGAGTCATCCCCTAAGGTCTTGCTGAGGATCTTTGAAGCTCCTCGCCTTCCTTTTCAAACAATATGTTTAGCTTAGGGCTAGGACACTTTAGGTATAAAAGGAGCCTTATCATCCGAATTCTGTGCTGGTTAAGAAATAAACATGTTTGCTTTTGCTTTGTTGATGAGGAAGGAAGGAAGGAAGGATGGAAGGAAGAAGGGAGGGAGGGAGGGAGGGAAGGAAGGAAGAAATATGGTCTTAAGCCCTGGAACATCCTGACAAACACTTATGCAGTATATTGAGAAGAAAATCTAATACTTGATAAAGCAGTTGTTTGAAAGCTTATATGCTTTTCCTGCCCACCTGTGTCCTGGGGACTGAGTGGGCACACGTTTCCCATCCCGGTGATTGCCATCTTACTGCGACATTCCAGTCTGAGACTTTGACATTTAAATAATAAATGTCGTGTCTCAAACCTGAGCACAAAAACACGTTTCTAACAGCAGTCTTCCTTTGCCAGTTCCCAACCTGAAGTGATCTTCCCATGATTCCATGATTCACACAATTTGACAAATGACTCACCGTTGCTGAGTCGTGAGTCTCCGCCAGGCACGACTCTCTAAAGGTGCCGTAAAACAGAGGCTTTTGAACAAAGTGTTCTCTGCACGGCCAATATCCACCTTTCTTTCTTGTGAGCGAGTTATTGCTCACAATTTTAAAAATTTGTCCATACGGTGCAGTACAATGGACATTGGAGAATCAGAAGAGGGGAGGCCGAGAGGGGCGTGAGGGAAGGAAAACCACCTCCCGGGTGCAGTGTGTACCATCCGCGTGACGGGCACACTGAGAGCACAGTCGTCGCCACCATACAATTCATCCATGTAACCAAAAACCTGCCCCTAAATCTACCAACATTTAAAAAGTTCATAAGAAAAAATTTTCCATAACATTTTTTCATTGCGAAGTACAAGACACAGACAAAAATGTGCATAGAGCTCAGGTGTGCAGGACGACAGGTGACTTCCCTGGCGGGGGGACCAGGACTGGCCTCCTGGGGACCCCCTTCCGGTCCTGACTACGGCCTCGGGAGAGGAGCCCAATCCCGACTTTTCTAATAATAATCTCTTTGCTGGTCTTTATACTTTCAGCGCCTAGGTAAGCCATTGTTTATTTTGGTTTGTAAAACATTAATCTTTTTATTTGGTAAAATTTCGGTGATCCACGTTCTGTTTTCCCCTCCTCCGCATCTTCCTCTTCTCCCCGTCTGTGGTAAATGGAGCCAGTTTTGTTTTGTTTTCCATCGACTGCGGAGATTTACATTTCTCTCTTTTTTTTCATAAAAATTTTAATTGCGGTAAAACACGCATACCGTAAAATTTACCATTCGAGCCACTTTTAAAGGTACAGTTCAGCGACATTAAGTACACTCATCATTGTGTGACCATCACCCCATCCGTCTCCAGAACTTTCCATTGTCCAAAACTGAAATTCCGCAGTCATTGAGCATAAACTCTCCACTCCTCCTCCCCCTGCTTCTCTCTCCGAACCTGCCTGTTCCAGGGCCCATGTGGGTGGCATCATGCAGCGTTCAGAGTTCGTTCCTGTCGCAGCGTGTCAGAATTCCCTTTAGCGCAATAACGTTCCACGACACGGGTGGCCCGCGACACGGGTGGCCCACGACACGGGTGGCCCGCGCCACGTTCCGCTCACCCACTCAGCGGCCGGTGGACCCCTGGGGCGCGCCCACCTCTTGGCCACTGCGAAAAGCTGATTGCTCAGTTCGTCCCTAGCCCTGGGGTCCCACTCCATGTGGGGTGATGCGCTCACATGAAGACATTAATCAACGTTTTCACAACGAGGGAGGAATAAATGGGTGACTGAGGGGGCGCGGAGAGGACACCGCTGTCACGTCTCGCGCACCTGCCCCGCTGCAGAAAACTGCGGTCTCCGCGCCTTCAGGGCTGCGCTCCTGCAGCGGCCTCATCCAAGGACACAGCGCAACGCGCGGGAACGCAGGCACCGGGCACTGACCGAGGGACCCTCGGCCTCAAGTCCTTGTCCCCTCCTCTCTGTGCCCCCAGCGGGGCCAATCTGGGTCCATTATTCCGGCGTCCGGTCCCCACCTGCGGGGGTGGAGGCCAGCTCGGGCCGTTGTCATGGAAACCGGCGCCGCACGGAGGCAGGGACAGCGCTGAACAATGAACGGTCTCCAGGATTTTTCGTTCTTGGTAAAAGCCGGGTCTTCAATAATATATATGAAAATGCTATGGACTGCTGCAAAAATGAAAAGAATTATGGCTAGAAGTAAACGCACACAGAGAGGCGCAGTCAACACTGAAAGGACACGCAAGAAAATTGGTCGTGGGGAGACGTGGACGGAAAAACGAACGCGTGTGGGAGGTGGATTTGTTCCTCCTCTCGCCCTTCTCGCCGTTAACATGCAAATGCGTTACCGTTCATAAAAGTTAAAAATGATGCAAGCAAGAGTATCCAGAAATTTTAAGTACTTATACAAAATTCAGTTAGAGTCCAGTCTTTCAGCTTATGCCAAAATTATTTTCAGATGAATTCAAGGCAGACATTCAAGGCAGATTATTAAAACAAACAAAAACCGTGAAGTCTTAATGCTTGGGAAAAATAAGCCAAGGAGTTGGAACGCATCTGTCGCAACCTATATAAGAAACGAATTATCGATTGCCTTAGAATATGAAGAACTCTGAAATATCAATAGAGAAGGTAAATATCTCAAGAGAAAAACAAACGACTGCAATTAGCAAGTGAATTTTAAGAGAAATGCAAGCAGGAGTCACTAGCAATCCAAACATTTCACATGGTAATCAGGATGGGAATCGGTTTTCCTCCTACATAGCAAGAAGAGTGGGAATGTTAGGCACTGAAAATCAGGGAGAGCTGGACGCTCACCTGTTTTTGTAGAGGATCCTCCAGGGAACATGGCCAGGTGGCAGTTTGAGACTGTGGATCAACCCCACCCGACAGGAAAATAATAGCATTGCAGTTTGACTCAGCTACTCATATCTAGCACTTTCCCCTCAGAAAATAACCGGTGCAGAGAGACCAGTGTACCAAGGTGTTCATTGTGTCACCACTACATGGCAAGAAATCAGAAAGACCTCTGGGGTAAGCAGAAGAAATGCCCCCAAGACATCCACATCTCAGTCTCTGAAATCTGAGAATATGGTACCTTACGTGGTAAAAGCAACGTTGCAGGTATGATTAGATTAAGGGTCTTGAGATGAGAGTTTATCCCGAATTACGTGGGTGGCCCGAGGTGATCATGAAGGGCCTCATAAATGAGAGAGGAAGGCAAGGGCTTCGAAGTCAGAGAAAGAGACACAGCCGTGAGCCAAGGAACACGGGTGTCCCCTAGGAGGTGGTCAGGGAGGTGGACTCTCCCCTGGGGCCTCTGGAAGGAAGGCAGCCCCGCCAGCACCTCCATTTTGGTCCAGGGAGACCCATTCTTGCACTTGTGACTATAAGATAATAAATTTGTGTTGTTTTAAGCCACTAAGTGCGTGGCAATTTGTTACAGCAGCTATGGGAAACTCGTACAAGCCCAAACACACAAGAATGGAGAAATGGTTCCGCATGCTCACGGCCATTTCAGATCTATATTTGTTAATACGGGAGCACGTAGGAAACACCAATATATATAGTGCAATTATGAGGACTGTTACTGAACTAAGCAGATAACTGACAATATACAGTATCCAGGTCTGGTAATTGCCGCAGTTTTGTTTTAAGCCTCATTAAGTACTGTGCTAGGCTTTTCTTTTTAAAAATTTTTTCAATTCATTATTTTAATCGACAAAATTAAAATTGTATGTATTCATGGTATAAAATATGATGTTTTGAAATATGTATACATTGTGGAATGGCTAAATCAAGTAATTAACATGTGCATTGCCTTCCATATTCATCATTTTTGTGATGAGAACACTTAAAATTCACTCAGTGATTTTAAAGGAAACAATACATCGTTACTAACTACAGTCAACATGCTGTACGATGGATCTCTTGAACTTGCTCCTCCTGTTTAACTGAAACTTTGTATCCTTTGACCTTTACAGACGTTTTACAAATGTCTTGTTTAGAGTCATGATAATGTTATAACACTGGCTGGTGCCTGTCAGATATGGGCTCTGTGAGGGGAACATGTCCAAGTGCTTTCTGCATCTGTGTAGATTTGTCCAACCTTCGCAACAACGTCTCCGTGAGGTTGGCAGGAATGTAATCCTCATTTCCCAAATGGGAAAGCTGAGGTTGCCAAATTTCCCCACGTGAAACAGGTGGGGTGTGGCAGAATTGGGGCCAGCACGTGTCCAGTCTGATGGCGTCGTCTGCCTTTGCCGCCCGGACTCACAACTTTCCGGTGGCCTCCAATGAACTTAGAACGAAACTCCAAATCCCCAGCGTGACCACACACAGCAGAAGGAATTTGCAAACATCTAAAAAAATTACAGGCGCATTTTCCCTCTGGCCCAGGGGAGATTGGTCAACACTTATCTAAACTGCAGACGCTAGAATCTGCAATTACATTCTCAGAGTTCATCCAGAAGTCAGAACAATATCCGGGCGACGCAGCATCTGTGTGATAAGATTGCTCGGTGCACCAGACTGCTGTTATTATTTTTTATAAGAGAAACCCCAGTAGAAATTCATCAGGAAACTGGTCCTTGAAATTATCAAAAATCTGCGAGTGGAATGTTCTATGGACATAAATAAGAATGTAAAATGTCTTTGAATATTGATATAAGGTTGGCGCCAACATAGGGTGCTGAGTGATAAAAGCAGAGTAGCCAGCCGAGCATTGCTGGGTCATTCTTTGTGTTTTTAAAAGAGGAGGAACGAGCGGACATAAGCTACACACTGATGCTGGTATAAGTCTATACCACAGCTCTGCAAAGAAGTACAAGGAAACGGCGATTGGATTTGTCTCGAGGGTAGGAGCTGGCAAACTGTTTTTCTAAAAGGCTGAATCGACTGCTTGACTCTGTAGTTGAGGGCAGAAGTGCCCGGACAATTCTTAAGGAATGGCCGTGATGTGTCCCAGTAAAACTTAATTGCAAATAAGTAAGTAGAGCACATCTGGCCTGTGTGCCGGGCAGCTTTCTCATCCCTGGTCTAGAGAACGGAAACTCGGTGTGGTGGGGAGGAGGGATGATGATCAAGATTGGAAAGGAAACATTCAATTCCTGTTTCTTTTCATACGTGTCCGTCTCGTGCACCTGGGTTACTTCTCAAAACAAAAAGTAAGCAAATAATAGTGGATGCATGTCGATACCGCTCAGCCAAAGACCACCGGGAACACGCAAGTTGAGTTCATTACTTGTTACAGGAGGGAGAACATGCCCTAGGAAACCACGGAGAATCTCAGAAACAGGGTTTTTGGGTTTTTTAAAAAAAAAAATTTGACAAAAAACACATATAAAAGGTACTTTTTTAAATTAATAGGGGTTTAAAAGCATGTGTCATTTAATGCTACTGAGCTGTACACTTAAAAATGGTTAAGATGGTACATTTTATGTTATGTGTATTTTACCACAATTTTTAAAAAATTTTAATGAATAGAATTTCAAAAATTTTATTACAAATTACGTGTACATTGAAAAAAAGGAGAAGTTAAATCAACACATAAAAGGAAATTAAAATTACCCATAATATAATCAAAGCCTAATAACTGTGGTTTTTGTACATACACTCCAGATATGTATACATTCTTACACTTTTTTAGTTCTTTTTTCACTTAAAACGTCATTAACATTTCACTGTGTCATTAAATAATCCGTTATAAAAGAGAAAATATTTATTATAAGACATGGCGGCGATTTGGCCCCTAAAGAAATGGGGCTTTGTTCTCAGACCCGTGAGAAAGTGGGGTATATCCCCGGACTGAGTATTTTAATCAGTCTCAGCTAGGAGGAGCAAAGACTGAAGTTGAGCAGGGTGGTTAATTTGGTCAACCTGGTCAGGCCGAGGTACCTAGATGTGTGAGCAAGCCCCAGTTTGATGTTGCTGAGGCAACCTTTATATGTGACTGTCGCTAAACCCTCGGCTCTCTATAATGTGGGTGCACCTTACGGGTCCTAGAAAGACCAGGTGAAAATGACTGAGGCCCCCCCTAGGAAGAGAGACGTCTGCTGCAGACAGGCCTTCGGACGTGAATTCTTTCCAGGGTCTGCAGCCAGCCGGCCCGCCCTGCACGGTTCTGATTGGCCGATTCCCACAATCCTGTGAGCTAATTCCTTAAAATGTACATGGCATACGCACATAGACACAGAGAGAGAGATTGAAGGAATTAGCTCACGTTATATAAATAGAGAGACATAGATATATTAATACACAGAGGGTCCTTGATTTAAAATAATTTGATTTATGAATTTTTGACTTTAGGGTGGTGCAATAGCAATATGCATTCGGGAGAAACCACACTTCCAGTACTCGTACAACCATTCTGTTTTTCCCTTTCAGCACGGTATTCAATAAATTACATGAGATATTCAAATTTATTATAAAATAGGCTTTATGTTACACGACTTTGCCCAGCTGTAGGCTAACGTGAGTGTTCCGGGCACCGTTAAGGCAGGCTGGGCTCAGCCACGATGTTCGGTGGGTTAGGTGTTTGAATGCATTTTCGACTTAGGAAATGTTCAACTTGCAGCGGGCTTAACCCCATCGTGAGTCGAGGAGCATCTGCACGGAGATCGGCTGATCTATCTGCGACCTGCAGGTCCTGTTTTCCTGGAGAGCCCCGAGGAATAAACGAGGTAAAGCTGTCATTGGTAACGAAGCACCTGGCGCTCAGTTAGCTGAGAGAGGAGGAAGTTTGGAGATTGGCAGGTGACACCGGGACCTTGCTCTAGTCTGTGCTGAGACAAGACTACGACACACCCTTGCTTCTCACTGTGCGTTTCCTGCATCTCGTTGTGTGTCGCAGTCTCCGAGTAACCTCGTCTGAAGTTGCACGTTCTGTGGGAACGTCTCCGGTGGAAGAGCAGCGTAGCCAGGCTGTGGGTGCCACGCCAGCTTTGGGATGTCACGGGCTGCTCTGACGTTTCTTTCTTACCAGATACAGCAAATTGACAATCTCTGGGATTCTGTCCCCAAGAGCGGCACATCCTTCAGTAGAACCAATGTCAAAAACAAAAAAAAAAAAAATAGAAATACAAAATTAATGTCCCGAAATAACCGATTTGAAAGCCCCGAGGAAAGGATGGGTTATTTGACCAGTGATATACAGAGAAATGACTATTAGGAAGAAAACAAACTGTTAAAGAGATACCTCCCCCTGGAGACTAAAATCCATCTCGGAAGACTTACAAGGTGGTATCTATGTGATCTTCATGTCGTAAATGCCTCAGAATCAAGCATTCCAGGATGAACTGCCTTGAACGCATTTGCTTGTGAATTTCCCACCTGGGGTGACGTCTACACCGGGCAGGATTTGTGCAATCTGGGCGCTACCCCATCAGACTTGAGGGCTTTGAACCATTTATGGTGGCATGAGATTTTCTACAGAGGCTGGCCCCATCTTTTTTAAAACTGTGGTAAAATATGCATAACATAAAATTTACCGTCTTGCCAGGTACAGAAAGACAAATGCCACGTGATCTCACTGACGTGTGAGTCTAAAACAGTGGGACTCAGAGAAGCGACAGGCAGAGCTGTGGTTTCGGGGGGCGGGGGCAGGTGCTAGAGAAAGGGTACAAAGTTTTGGTCAGACAGAAGGAATAAATGTTGGAGACCAGCACACAGCACAGCGACTGCAGGTAATAACGGTATATTGTGTACTCGAGCATTGCTAAGAGAATAGATTTCAAGTGTCCTCAATACGGAAAAATGATAAGTATGTGCGGTGATCCATATGTTGATTAGCTTGATTTAGCCATTCTACAATGTATGCATGTTTCAAAACAGCATCTTGTGCATGATAAATATATACAAGTTTTACTTGTCAATTAAGATAATAAATTTAAGGAAATTTAACCTCGTAACCACTTTCAAGTATACAGTGGCATTAAGGACATTCACGTCGTTGTGCAGCCACCGCCCAGGTTCAGAACTCCCTTCATCCCGCAAAACCGACACTCTGCACCCACCAAACACTAACTCCCCGCTCCCCGCTCCCTCCCCCGGCGAGCGCCCCTCTTCCTGTCCCTGCGACTCTGCCCGCGCCAGGCGCCTCATCCGAGTGGAATCACCCGGCGTTTGTCTTTTCGTGACTGACTCAGTCCACTCAGCACGGTGTCCTCAAGGCTCATCCAGGGTGTAGCCTGTGTCAGAATGTCCTCCGATTTCAGGGCTGAATGATATTCCACCGTGTGGGTAGGTCACATTTTGCTTGTCCTCTTTTTTTTGAAACAAGGGAAGTGACTGTCCCAGAAGGCTTAGAGTCTCCTTTGTTTTTGAGAAGAAGATCGCATCCGTTTCTGTGCTGCGTAACAAATCACCACACGCGGTTATTTTCTCTTGTTTTCCCGGGTCGGGGTTCTGGGCGCGGCTCACCCGGGCTCTGCGCTCTGACGAGGGCTCGGCTGGGCTGTGTTCTCGTCTGGCGTCTCGAGGGGAAGAATCGCTCGGGTTGTCGGCACAATCTCCTTGCCAAGCGCAGCCGTGAGACAGGGGCTCCTGCCTTTGCTGTTTGTCTGCGGCTCACAGCTGGAGGCTGCGTTCGGGTCACCCGCAGGCCGTGACAGGTGGCCCCTGCGGTCCCTCACACCTGACTTCTCCTTCTTCAAGGCCGGGGGGAGAATCTCTGCTCAGAGCGCCCAGGTCCCTGTTGAAGGGCTCCCCAAACGAGCTCAGGCCCACCCAGGGTAAACCCCTCTTTGATTTACTCAAAGTGGATGGACCAGGGACTTCGACGGCATGTGCAAATTCCCTCTTGCCGCAACCTAAGTTCCTGTGGCCATATCATGGGAACGAGGTCCCCTCACATCCACGGGCCTCGGCCACACGCGGGGCAGGCGATTACACATGGTGTGGGCCCTGGGGCCAGGTGGGGGTGCCCTGTGATTCTGACCTCCACAGAGCTGGACCACAGCCTTCCACGCACGGTCGGGCTCCTTGCCGCCGTGGGCCACCTCGTGGCCGTGTCCGAGACTCCCAACAGGGACCAGCACATTCTGAGTTCTCAGCCAATATTCGTCTAAAGAGTTCACCAACCAGTGAATCCGCCCATCTGCTAATGCTGAGGATTAATGGTCTCCGTGTCCCTGGCATTTGTGGCTGGAAACATGATGACTTTAAACGCCTGCAGAGGCTGAGCTCAGCCCACTTTCTGCCTCTCCGCCAGGGCCCCGCCGAAGGACAGGTTAGCCACGCACCACAGGGGGCAGGCGGGAGCCGCTGGCAGAGGACACCGCGCTGTGAGCCGCTCACACATCCGCACAAGCCCAGCCTGGCCGCCTGGGGCCACTGTTCCCGCCTGTGCCTCTCAAGTGCTGTCACGCACTGTGGGGACCGGAGGCCCACCACTGGAGCAGGGAGGGACAGGGCTGCAGAATGTCCTTAAAATACGTCATCGAGTGCCAAACCGGTCCTAAGGAGGATGCACGACATGCTCTTAAATGATATGGCTGCTAAAAGAAAAGGAGGGAAGACTACGGTTTGGAGATAGACAATAGATAGACTGATCGATCGATTCATAGATCGATGGATACATGACAGAGATAGAAGACAGACGAGTGGGCAGCTGGACAGGTGCGTGTGTGACAGACGGGATGCACGGACAGGTAATCGGAGGTGAGTAGATACATGCACGACGGACGGACGAAAGGCAGTGTTTGGTGCCTGGATGCACGGCAGGTGAGACAGGTGATCGACGGTAGCTACGTGTTAGACAGGTAGCAGGTGATAAGCAGACGGCAGATGATGGACGTACGATAGAAAGAAAGACGAAAGGAAAGAAGAGAGAAAGAGAGAAAATAGGAAGGAGGGGAGAGAAGGAGGAAGCGAGGGAGGGGGAAGAAGGAAACGCCTGAAATGACAAAAGGGAGAAATGAGAGGGCAGAGACCGATGCCGGCAGATCCCTTTCCCCTTAAAGCCTTTGGAGCCGTTCGAGCCCGTGTCACCGTTTCAAAGACCAGATTAAAAGGTAAAGAGTCACAATCGAGAGTGAGCAGAACGTGTTAACCACTTAAATACAGTCCCGTGAGGACGGGCCCTCGCGGGAGGAGGGGAGGAGAGCGTGGACGCGCCTCTGTGCCCGGGCGCGGCACAGAGAGGGACGCCGCCCTGTCACCGCGTCCCCGCGAGTCGTGTCAAACGTCACATGGATTAGTCTTGGAAAAGGGGCAGGATTTACAATGATCACGGCGTTAACTGAGCACCTGCTATGTGCCAAGCACACTCGTGACTTACATTTTCTATAAATCTACACTTTATTTATATATAATTTTATATTTTGCATATAATTATGTTTAAAGCTTACATAAAATTCTTTGAATCCTCACACAATGCCTGTGTGAGAGGAACTGCTTTTTCCCTCAACATGCAGACTTGGAAATCAATATTCAGGTCGATTTCCAAGCCCACAGTGGAAAATTATATGGCCACAAAAAAGAATGAAATCCCACCATTTGCAACAACATGGATGGAACTGGGGAGCATTGTTATCTTAAGGAAAATAAGCCAAGCACGGCGAGATAAACCTCACATGTTCTTACTCGTATGTGGGAGCTAAATGTTGAAAACAGTCGATCTCATGGACACAGAGAGTAGAATGACGGTTCCCAGAGGTGGGAAGGGATGTGGGGAGAAGGGTGAAGTGGGGCCGGTCAGTGGGTGCAAAATATAGCAGTTAGATAGTTAGACGGAACACACACTGTCTGATAGCACAACAAAGTGACTACAGTCAACAAGTCAGGGTTACTTGAAAACAACTACAGAGTGGAATTGGAATGTTCCCAGCACAAAGAAATGGTAAACGATCGAGGTGATGGATCCCCAATTACCCTGATTTGATTATTGCACATGGTACGTCTGTATCAAAACACCACGTGTACCCTGTAAACATATACAACTATTATGTGCCCATAATAATTAAAAATAAAAAAGTAAAGGAAACATTAAAAGAATATTGATACAGAACATGGTCAGTATATGCTATTTATATATTAGTGTAAGTATTCGTAAATAATGTCAACAAATATCCAAGAAGCGTAGATTGACTGTAACTTCTCCAACACGGCCCTGAACCGAGCCCCCAGTCAGCAGCTGTGGCCTCTCCAGGACCCCCGACGCCACGCCAGCCCATCTCATCCTCCCCGGAAGGATAAGGATGATCAATGGCTAATTAGAAAAGTATGCTTGAGCTGTACTATGTTTTCCCACACTAGGCTTAGTGACTTCCATTCACTTTCCCATTTAATTCTCTCAGTGATCTGTGAAATTGGCACCATTAATATCCTCATTTTACAGGCAAGGAAACCAAAGCACAGAGAGGTTAAGTGACTTGCTCAGGAGTGCACAGCTCATAACTGGGAGAGCCAGAAAATGGGACCCCAGGCCCTCCCATCAGTGGAGGGGAGAGCAGAGCACCCTGGCCCCCTGGGCTGACTTATCGGAACACACAGTCGTTCAAGTTCTGAGAACCAGCTCCGGACAACGTCCTGGAACCTGGTTGTTCCAGGGTCTCCAGGTGGCCTGGTTTGCACTCACCCCAGGGCTTTTGCACCTGCAGGGGCCTCCCTCAGCCAGGAAGTTTCTCTCCCCAGACATTCCGCTTCTCCTCACTCAGTCTCAGCTCCAACAAATCTCAGAGGACTAAGGGATCATATTCCTTCATTTCAAATTCGCCATAGATCACGTTACTCTCTGAAATCGTGTCTTTGATTTGTTAAGTGACTTATCAACTGCCTCCTTCTTCCAGGAGAATCTCAGCCCCAGGACGCCGGGCAGCCTGCCCGCACCCCCGAGCTCGGACCGGCCCCTGCCCATCCTCAGACTGTGCCCCTGGACGTTTCCCCCAACTTCCTTCTCTCACTGTCCCGCTGCCAGAAGAGAAAACAACACATACTTGTGAAATGAAATCATGAAAACGACAAAAATGAAAGCTGGGAATAGACTTTTTTTATAAATTGGCAACCAACAGATGAGAATGGTGGAAATTGTCCTCTGAGAAAACAGATGCTGTTTTTGCTCAAATTCTTATCCTTCTCTGGTTCCACGAGAAATTCTCTGTGCCATATTGGGCTGGCGACAGAAGGTGTCCTGGACCCAACAGTGAGGTGGGGTGCAATAACCGGGTCCCCAAGATAGCTTCCTATGACACTGGCAACTGGCCTCTGTCACTTGCAGTCTCTCCCACATTGGACAGGGCTGTGCCACCAAGCAGAGGTCGCAGCAATGACTGAGTGTGACTTCTGGAGCAAGGCGGTAAAAGACCTTATGCTTCCGCCTCACTCTCTCTTGGGTCCCCTGCCCTGGGGAAGCCGGTGGCCACGTCGAGAGGACGCTCAAGCCACGTGGGGAGGAACTGAGGCCTCTGCCAACGGCCCGTGCTTACTCACCAGCCAGGCGTGTGGATTCTAGATCTGGTCAGGCTTTTAGATGGCCGTAGCGCTGGCCAATGTCTGAACCACAACCTTAGAGAGACCCTGAGCCAGAACCGGCGAAGCCGCTTCCAAATCCCTGACCCACAGACACTGCGGTGACACGTGCGGACTGCGGTCTGGCCACCAAGCTCCGAGGCGGCTTGTCACGCAGTGGCAGAGAGCTGATACACTGCCCGTCTCAGTGACCCCACATGGCAATGGAAGTAAGAAGCAAGTCCTCTCGATGACCTGCGGTGTGACCTTACGGGACCCGCTCCTCGCTCTCTCCCTTCTCTTGCCTCCGGCCTTCTCGTCCTCGCAGGGCGGCGGTTGGTGCCGGACACACGGCTGTCGCTGTGACCAGGCGTGCTCAGGTGTGCCCCTGGGGGACACAGTCTCGCCTCGAGTCCCCTCAACCCCGCTCGGGACATTCTGTCCGAACGCTCCCTCCTCGGGGAGCCCTCCCTCCATCCCGTCCCGCCTCTCACCCCGCTGCGCTCCTCTTCCTGGCACCCGATGGGCACACGCACTGTTTGTTGATCGGATGTTGTGGATTAAGGCTGCCCCAGATTCCCTGCTGCCCAGGAGGCGGTGTCCCTCCCCCGTGTTTCCTGACTCTGGCCTAGCTCTGCGACTTGTTTTGGCCAACAGAACATGGCGGCAGCGACGCGCCGTGACGCTGTGACGTCCGAGGCCCGAGAGCCCGTGCAGCTGTGCTCTCCAGCGGGGACTGAGCCCGCCGTGCCGCGAGGAAGCCTGGCCTGGCGCGGGCGCCTGTGGCAGGTCCCTGCCCACCCGACGCCAGTGGCGAGTCCCTCTTCCTCCACGTGTGACACCAAAATGTCACCAGGGGTTGCAAAGTCACCCGGTCTGGGAACCCCTGGCTTAGCCACACACACACAGTGTTTTGTTCTCATTGCTCTTCCTTTTACTCTTGTCTTCCACGTGAGGGAGGTGACAACTCGCTTTCCAGGGACACCCGTGACAGCGATAGTTCGATGTTTAGGGTGCGTGTACAGAACGGTGGCCGACGGCACGTCACGGCCCTGTGGTGGCACAGACGGCCCAGGACAGAGGGGCGTGGAGGCGGAGGGGACAGAGACAAAGCGCTGCAGAGGGGCCACCAGGCGTTCTCGGTGCCGGCGTCTTCGGACTTTTGATTCCTGCTGCTGTGTCGTGTGTTGTTAAAATATATTCTGCTCTTCTGAAAGGACACCCAGAGGCTTCACGTGGAGTCTCAGGTTCTCCGACCACAGAAAGCTGAGCCACGTGCCTGGTTTCAGGGAACTCGGCGTGTGCGTGGAGGGGCCACTGCGGTGGCGGATCCATGTGCTGTAGGGCAGGTCGAGGGTGACCGGGGACGTCTCAGACACCCTCCCGCCCTTTCATCACACGGGAGCGCCGTTCCGAATTCAGCGGTGGGGTACCGGCTGCTGGCTCCGCGTGTGACGAATTCCACGTAGCTCCGGGTTACGGCAGCAGCTGCCGCGGATCAGGGCGGCCAGCCCGTTCCCGGTCGCCCTCCGTGCAGGGCCGGGCCGGCCAGGAGCAGTTCGACAGGCCGCGGGGCCAGCCCAGCTGCTGAGGGGGATTCGCTGTGAGGAAAGCTGACCCCGTGACAAATGGTTGTAGTGTGCCCGCCCTGGGAAACGTGACCTTCACGGTTTGCACTTGTTTGCTCCAGAAGATGGAGAACATTTCTGTTTTCTGAGTCCCCGGAGAATCTCAGTGCAAACAACTGTGGACGTCCCCAGCAGAACAGAATGCGAAATGCCAATTATGCGCAGGCCGCATGCATGACAAACAGCTGCTGGCCTGAGAATCGCTGTGCGAAGCTTCCTTTCGGCAGTTTGCTCGGAACGCAGGGCTGATGATTCCCGGGATGTTATTATATATTCATTGCTTGTAATTGCTTTGTGGAAAAATGTGTGCAGAAGGGAAATATCTGCGGACGCTGCTCCCCGAGGAGGGACGTACAGCTGCAGGAACCGAAGATGCAATCGCAGCCTCCATCAATATTTCATTTTCTTCCCGGGAAGCTGATATGCACTCGCGGCCCTGGGTGTGGTGGGAATTAAACATTTGCCTCTTTCTGATTTTTCCCGCAGGGCAGCGAGGATTTGAAATAGGAGAATGACACGGGCATGTCTGTGGTTTGGAAAGATTACTCTGGCTTCGAGCGTGAGAAGTCGGGAGGGGAACACTGTCCCTGGACAGTCTGAGGACAGACGAAAGCAGGCAAACAGCACAGGGAGTGCCCTCACCTTCATTGCTTCAACAGCGGCCCGCTCGTGCCCCAGCCTGCGGTGTCTGCACCCACATCACACCCCCGGCATCCTTCTTGGAGCAAACCCCACACACGATCCCACGGCATCCGTGAATACTTCAGCGTCTATTTCTCAATGATAAAGACTCTTGCACAGAGCTGACTTTTGAAGCCAAGCAGAGCCTGCCCTGGGAAGGTCGCCTCTGGACACTGTCTGCTGCAGGGAGAAGAACAGTTGGTTTAAGCGTTTTTATCCACATAACTAAAGCCATAGATACGCTAGTGAAATTCTTCCCATTGCTTGGGAATTATGTTAATGCATTAGATACGCTACGATCTGGTCCCACGAGCATTTGCTGAGCATTAACCCTTTGCTGGGAGCTGCGCTGGGCATTTGGAACTCAGGGAAATCAGGACAGAGTCCTTGCCCCGGAGACACTCAGTCTCAGGGAAGGCACAGACTAATGAACGAGTAATACAACGAGTGTGATGTGCGGCAAGGAATTGCGAAGTGTACCACGCACTGCATGCTCCAAACTGTGCAATAAGAGTAGTGAAGTGAGAGGCAACTACGGCAACAGGAATAGCTGGGATTTATTGAGAACCTGCTGTGTTGACTACCCGAAATACAAAGCATGTTAGAAAACACTGTAATTGGCTGGGTGTGGTGCCTCACACCTGTAATCCCAGCATTTTGGGAGGCTGAGGTGGGAGGATGGCTAAGGCCAGGAGTTCAAGACCAGCCTGGGCAACATAGCGAGACCCCATATCTACAAAAAATTAAAAAATTAGCTGGGCTAATTTTTAGACCAACCTGTGATCCCAGCTACTCGGGAGGCTGAGGCAGGAGGATCACTTGAGCCCAGGAGTTGGAGACTGCAGTGAGCTACGATTGCAACACTGCGCTACAGCCTGAGCAGCAGCAAGACCTCCTGTCAAAAAGGAAAAAAAAAAATAGAAGAAATTGTCACTGCTTGAAAATTAGAGAAGAGCTGGTGAGAACTAGGACCTAGAGACACACTTTGAAGATCAAAGACTAGCTTTTATACGTTTTAGTAGCTCCACAATGGTGACGTCAGAATACTGCCCGTGTGATTATGAATCCAAGAAAACTGTCCCTTCCTTAGTTGGATAGCAGCACAGAATTCCAGGGGAGCCGGCCGGGCCACTTCACTCAGCAGAAAGCCAGACTGAGGACCAGCAGGTGTCTCCACTGCTACCGGTCCTCATTTAAAAATCTTAACTTTTACTTCCTGGTCAGAAAATTCCTCCCTCCTGTACCCTCTTTTCTATTCCTCCTTAGACTTTTTCCCACCTCCCACCACCCCTAGTCCAAACCGCTATTGCCTCCTGCCTGGACTATTGCAGTAGCCACTTGCCTGGTTTCCCTTCTTGCACTATAGCTCTCCCATCCTCAGCTCTCCACTTAGAAGTCAGAGGAAGCAGATAAGGAAGAAAATAAGCCAGACATGGTGACAGGTGCCTGCAGTCCCAGCTACTCAGAAGGCTGAGGTGGGAGGATCACTTTAGCCCAGGAGTCCAGCCTGGGCAGCATAGCAAGACCCAGTTTCTAAATTAAAAAATAAAATAAAATTTTGGAAAATATAAATTAAAAAATAGATATATAATCATATTCTTCTTTCTTTTATTCTCCCCTGCCACATGTTTTTTTAAAAAAACCCACAAATCTTTCATGGCTTCAGACCATGCACAGGGTAATACTCTGCAGATGGGAATTTGCGGGTGACGATTGCTCTGCGTAGGGCTACCAGAATTGTTTTGTTTTGGAAGTGTCGCATTTATCCCTCACAAGGGACATATATGTGATTCAAAGCACCTTCACTTCTGACACCAGATGAATGTTTGGGGACCTCAAAGCCACTCCCAGGCCACTAATTCACTGGAAGGACTCACGGAGCTCAGAAAAGCCGTCATGCTTGTGGCTATGGTTTTACTGCAGTGAAAGGAGACAGATTAAACCCAGCCATTGGGAGAGCCACCTGGGGCAGGGCAGGAGAGACCAGGTGTGAGATCCCAGGTGTCCCCTCCCACTGCAGTCACGTGGACAGTGCCAGTTTCTCCCGGCAACGATGCGTGACAACGCCCTGGAGTGTTGCCAACCTGGGAAGCTCCCCTGAGCCTTGGTGTGCGGAGTTTTTATTGGGGGCCGGCCATGCAGACACAGCTGCCCACCCGCACCACCAGCCTTGGTCTCCAGCCCCCCAGAGGTGGAACTGATACTGCATGGCTCGAAGTGCACCCCCATAAATCACATTGTTGGTGTAGACTATCTGGGTGGCCCAAGGCCCCCTGGTGAACAAAGATTCTCTTATCCAGCAAGATGTCACAAGGCTTAGGGGCTACCCCTCCGGGGCCAGCAGAGAGGGCTGAGCCCCAGACAGATGGCGGCTAAGGGAGGAAGGGTCGGCCAGTGCCTGAGGGTCAGTGTGGAACGTGTGGCCTCAGAGAGAGGGGACGGCATCACCCCACACAGACGCACGACGCTGGAGTATTCGGAGATCGTTTCCATCACCCTGACAGATGTTTTTAAATGTGAGCATAGGGGAGAAATCACAGTTTTCTCTCTAGTTCTTAGCTGGGATGGACTCCTGCAACAAAAGCCAGATTAGTAAGAGAAAAACGAACAGAAATTTGCCATGTATACCTCACATGGTAAATTTCCTCGGGAACTACCCGAGGAAAACGAGCAAATTTCCAAGAGGTGGCTTAGAGTTCAGGCTTAAATGCCGTCTTCCCCTGGAACGCAGGAGGAAGGTGCCCAGGAAAGGCAGAGCAGACGAGGGTGAGGCTGGCCATCCGGACTGCAGTCACCGTCTCCTCCACGGCGGAGTCTCGAGGGATTCAGAGTCAGCCCCCTGTTCCTGGCACAGAGCGAGACACGCCCTCGGAGACGGAGATTTCCTGTACCGGTACGCGCTTCCCTCGCAAACGGTAACTTTACTCTGTGTTCAGAGCCTCTCTTGTGTCCACAGTTTCTTGAAATAATCAGCTGGAAACAGTCCTCCTGCCAAAGAGGCAAGCGCGGGGGCGGCGTGTTCCGTCTCGCGCGTGTGAGATGCTGGGGGCAGGGACGGGCTCCTGTCTCCTGGTCGCCTCCTTCCAGCCAGCTGTCCTCAAGCTCCTTCGCCAGCGAGGTATTTATTTCATCACAGTTTTCGCTTGTCCAGAGGTGGATGCGACACTGGCATGCCTCTAGGGGGTCATAATTAATCATAATAATACTCACGGTTTAATTCCCAACGGAATACTGCACGGCTAGGAACACACAAGTGCTGTAAGTTGCAGTATGGCACGATATATTCCCAAATAGATTTTGTGGCAGAAAAAAAAACAAGATATAAGACAGTGGGTTTGATATGCCAAATTCCATATAAGGGGGGGATTTATAGACATATTTACTTGTGTGTCCACAGACCACCTCTGCGTAAACGGAAAGTGTTGCTTGTATCGCTGATTGCCTCCCGGTTAGGGCACTAGGTGATCGCAAAACAAGGAGGAGAGTGGGCATGACGTCTCTTCTTGTTGTAACTATCGAGTGTATTGCCTATTCGAAAAATGAATAGAATTGGATTTAAAATAAAAATAACATTAAAAACAAAATAAAATGGAAGACCAGCTGGCCTTGTTCTTCTGAGAGCAAGAGCGGGAGCGAGCGAGGGGCGGGTGGGAGACCTATGCCAGGTGGTAGACGCAGTCGTTGACAGCAACTTTCCTGAGCTTAAGCCCCAGCTCCACAGTTACTAGCTGTGTGCCCTCAGGCAGGTTGCTTGACCTCTCTGGGCTAGTAAAATTGCCTTGCATTTAATGGGTTCTTTACCTCTCCCAGGTGTGTCACGGGCTTGAAGGAGGAGACAGCCAGCCGGGAACTGAGAGAGTCAGGGCCAAGTTCCCGGTGAGGCGACATCAAATCCGTCACCTCCAGAGCCTGCTGTTTCCAACGTGGGTTATTCGAAAGGACGGGGAAGAGGAGGGGGGTGGGGGACGTAGATGAAAGGAGGGAGGGAGGAACCCTCGTCTGGTGCTTTACAGAGTGGGAGAGGCAGGGGCTCCCGGCAAGATGCGCATTCTAGGAAGATTATTCGGGCTTCGAGAACGGGTTGGTTGGGGTGATGTTCCCCAAATTCCCGTCCTTCCTGTACCGCCTCTGTTCTGTTCCCTCCCCATATTAACCTGGTCACCTGTACTAGTCTCTACTTAATGTATCTGATCTAAATCAACTTTCCGCTTCTTTTGATGGAAATAATCATGTTAACGGTAGTTTTATGTTGACCCTTGGAAATTTTCAGTGAGAAAGCACATGCCCTTGTGAAGAAAGCTGCTGTTCCCTCCAGATGGGGGAAGCAGCCCGTGCAAAGGCCCTGGGGTAGGAATGTGAACAGTGTGTTCAGGGAGTAACAAGAAGGCCGGTGCCGTTGGGGTCAACAAGGTGGGGAAGGGAGTGTCAGGAGGTGGCTCGGAACAAGGGCTTGGTGGGTTCAGAGCCGGAGAATAGCACCAGCTGTACATTTATGCAGGGCCCTCTGGCTGCACTGTAGTTGCAGTTGTTGAGATCGAGTTTTCCAAGGCTGGGCTGTGTGCCCTCGGACAAGTAACATCACCTCTCTGGGCCTGGGTCACCTCCTCTGTAAATTAGGGATCATAAAAGTGCCCACCTCCTGTGGTTGTTGGGCCAGTTGGTGAACTGGCTAAAGTGCTTGCAAATAGGGCCTCGCCCAGAGCAGGTTGTTTAAAACGTGGGAATCATTTCTGTGATGACTTTTCTCGATACCATCCTGTACCGATGTCCGTGTACCTGGCTGTGCTCCGTGCTGGGCTCTGAGGATGCCGGGGAGGCGGTAACGTCCAGCGAGGGAGACTCCACGTCACAGGACAGGGATGGCCACACACCCGGCCAGGGTGAGGACGGGAGGCCGGGCCGCCACAGAGAAAGGGCCCGACCCCAGCGAGGAAGACGCACCGGCACGCGCTGCCTGAGAAGAGCCCAGTGGTCGAACGACTGAGGCTCGAGGATCAGCCTCGCTGTGTTTAATCCTGGTTCTGCTCCATCCCGGCCACTGGGCCTCAAATAACAAGTTATTTAGCTACCTTGTGCCTCGGTTTCCCCACCTGGAACAAAGGCACGTTGACAGTGCTGACCACGTAGAGCTGTTGTGAAGGTCGAATGAGATGATCCCTGTAAAACTGTCAACACGGGCAGCTATTATTATTGTTGTTGTTGTTGTTCGTGAGCTCGGCCTTGAGGAGCAGGTGAGGACAAGGCAGATACAGGCAGGCGGGGCAGGGATGTGAGAGACAGAGTCGGCGCGTTCAGAAAACAGAAAGGAGCCCAGTGGGCGGCGCATTCGTTTTCGGGGGCTGTCACAGACAAGCACCGCACACCAGGTGGCCTAGGCCTGCAGTCCCCAAGCCCGGGCCGTGGACCGGCCTGTTGGGGACCAGGTGGCACAGCAGGCGGTGGGTGAGCCAGGCTTCGCCTGTGTTTACAGCCTCCCCACGGCTCCCATCGCCACCGGCGGCGTTAGACTCGCGTTAGACTCGCGCAGGAGCCGGAACCCGCTGTGAGCCAGGAGGGGTCCAGGTCGCGGCTCCTTGTGGGGATCTGACCCCTGATGATCGGGGGAGCTGAGGCGGTGACGCCGGCGCCGGGGGCGGCTGCAAATACAGATTGTCACTAGCAGAGCGATTCGACTGCACAATAAATGTTTGGATCACCCCCAAGCCATCCCTCCCCCCAACCCTGTCCTCCAAAAAATTGTCTTCCATGAAACCGGTCCCTCGTGCCAAAAAGGTTGGGGGCCGCTGGCTTAGACGATAGAAATGTGTTTTCTCTGCGTCCCGGAGGCTGGATGTCTGAGATCAGGGCGGGGCAGGGCTGGCTCCCCGGAGGCCTCTGTCCTTGGCTTGCAGAGGCCGCCTCCCCCCGTGTCCTCACGGGTCGTCCCTCTGCGCGTGTCTCTGGCCTCGTTGCCTCTCCTTATGAGGACCCACTCCGTGGGAGGAGAGCCCGTCCCGGTGACCTCACTTTACCTGAGCTCCCTCCTGAGAGGCCCTGTTTCCAAACACAGTCTCAGTGAGAGCTGCTGAGAGTTAGGAGTCCAACATTCGAACTTTCTAGAGACCCAGCTTGGCCTGTAACGGCCGGAGCCAAGGAGCTGGGCTGGGCGGCGGGGAGAGGGGCTGCAGCGTTCGGCAAAGTCCAGATCTGCACAAGTATTTTGGGCGACGGCCAGTGGCTTGGATCGCGCCCCGGGGACAGCAGGAGCCCCCGACCACGAACGAGGAGGACAGGGCTGAGGGGACACCGTGTCCAAGCAGGGCGGCGCCGGCTGCCTGCCCGCGGGCGCTGGAGGCCCAGGGGGGACCCAGGCAGACATGGACGCTCCGGGGTCAGGAGGGTGGACGGGCGGGCACAGGGGAAAGAGGTTTGCACCCACGTCGTGGAGCAAGGGAACCTGCTTCTATCTCCCCACGAGACGAGACGCAGGGAAGAGGAGGCCATCCCCAGCTCCCTCCTCTCTGCTCCCTTCTCCCTCCACGCAAAAGGCACCGGGCCTAACGCCACAGCCCTTTTCTTTCTCAGGCTCTACCTGTGCGTTTCTTTGCGTTTGTGGAATTTCAGCATAGCTCCGTGGCGCCCTCTGCTGGCCGGTGGCCCCATCGCGTGATGACCGCCCTGCGTGGTCCGGTCACTCCCGCTGCGGCCGTGGGGACCCAGACGTGCTCTGAGGGCAAATCGCACCCTGAATCTTGAAGACTTTGTTAAAAAAAAACCCTGTAAAATATCTCATTAACAATATTTTATATTGATTACTTTTTGATTGTATGATGACGTTTTGAATGCTTTGGGTTACATTAGAGCCAGCCTGAAAATCAATTTCACCAGTTTCTTTTTTCCTTTCTTCATGTGGATACCAGGAAACTTCAAATGGCCTACGTGGCTTGTATTGTATTTCTTTATTTCTCCCTGGCCTGGACTATTGCAATTGTACGTGGACGTGCACCGGAGTTTCCCAAACTGGGCACCGTGGACATTGGGGCGGGATAAACTTCCGCAGCAGGGGCTGTCCCTGCGTCTGCGAGGTATCGGACACCATCCCCGGCCTCTGCCACTAATGCTGGCAGCAACACCTCCTGTCCCCATCGTGACAGCCGAAAATGTCTGCAGACACTGCCAAATGTCCCCTGGGGGCACACTCGTTTCTGTAGAGAACCATTGAAAAACATATATGTATACACATATGGATATGAAAAATGTATATTTACGAAATGAAAAAACATGGAAATCTGAGGCCATGTGACTCCTACTGGGCACTCGTTTCGTGCAAGCCCCGAGCTCTGCGCTCATCTGCGTTCCCCTTCCAGCCTTCGCAGCGACCCTCCCAGGTGGACACAACACTGTCCCACCTTGCAGATGAGGAAACTGAGGCACAGCACGGGCAGGCAACTAGCCTCGCCCCCCGCCATGCACAGCTGGTGGGCGGCCCAGCCCAGATTCAGGTTCAGACCACAGGCTGGTGGAAGAGGGTGAGCCCCGCCCCGTGGGCTGACCCTCAGCTGAGACGGGAGGGTGGGCTCTGGCCCCTGCCTGAGCCTCGAGCTCGTGCTCGTCTCTGCTTGCAACGCTGGGAAGATCTGACACTGATTGACACCGGCTTCGGTACACGGCGGTTCTGCTTTGCTCGACGGGAGCGCCGGCCCCAAAGCAGCCCAAACTGGCTGCTGCCAAGACGAAGCCCAAAGCTCCCCACTCACAGAACTTTTCCCTCACTTTAGTGCTAAAAATCATGCCCGGAGGGGGGGGATCTAACGTGCTAATGAGACATGCAATGTACGAAGAAGCCGATCGCTGCACGGCCCCGCCAAAACCCCCCTGCACCCGCGATCTCAGCGCTGGCGCTGTCTCCCCTGTGGCAGTTCCCAGCCCTCCGTTCGCAGTGGTCGCCCCTTGACCAGCATCGTCTCCTCCCGCTCAGACGCGAGCCCGGCAGACCTTGGCTGTGACTCCCGCTGGGCCGCACCGAGAGCCCGGGGGCTGCGCCCACGGAACCGGGATCCCCGCCCCCAGCGCACCCCTCCTTGTCCTGGCGGAGCCTGAAGGGCCAGGATTGCAACCGTCCCCTCCCTTGGAGGCCAAAATAATCCAGCAAATGCGCTTCATTCCACCCCGCTCCCGTGGAGCTGCCGCCTAACAGGGCAGCACGAATCCACTCATGCATTCGTTCATTCATTCGTTCAGTCCGCTGCGCTCCACCCACTGTGCCGAAGAGGCGCGGAGGAGGGGCGCGCTCTGCCCCCAGAAATTCACGCGCACCGAGCAGGGCTGAGGGACCAGACATAAGGGAATTTATAAAAAGGATTTCAGGCACAGACGCGTTACGTGGAGAAAATAAGACGGGGGGAACGACTTGGGGCGAGGACAGGTGTGCAAGACTCCGGAAACGCTTTTATTTCTTGGGTGTCGCCCACGGATCTCCCCGTTTGGTGAGCGCTGCAGGCGATCCTGGGGCGGGGGCTCAGGGCGCCCCGGAGAAGCCCTGGCTGTGCGCAGCCCGCCGGGCCCCCGAGGCTCTTCTCCCCTGTGAGAGGGGTCGGGCAGGGGGAAGCCGCCGCCCACCGCCCCCTCCTCAGGGACCCTCCGCCTCCCGCTCCTCTGTGGCGCCCCCAGGCTGGGTCCGGGCTGGGATTTTGAGCCCGCACATCCGCACAGCCTCAGTCCTGAGCCTGGAAAATTCCAGGCCCGCAGCGCTGTCGCAGTCCCCCGCCTCCTCCCTGCCTGCCTGCGGTTTCCACGGCAACAGATGTCGCTTGCGGAGAGCTCTCGCTAGAGCGGGTCGGACCTCCCAAGCAGCAGGCGCGGGTGGGGAGGGCCGGGCCGTCCGCAGTCTGCTCACGACCTTGAGCCATTAAAAGGCATCTTCAGACGGGTCTTCGCAGACGGAGGGGCCGGGGAGGGGCGGTGAGGTCCCTGCGGGTCTCCGCAGCCTCTGGGAGAAATCCCAAATCGCCCGAAAGGACCAGTGACACGAACGGTATCTGTGCTCGGTGTATTCATTCATTCATTCCTTAAACCACTCGTGTATCCCACAAGCATCAATTCGATTGATATTGATGATTGATAGAGACGGTCCCAGGAACGTATTAATTCTGTGTCTGCTTTAAGCTGCTGATGTTGCTCCAGGGGTTTAGCGCGGATGAGGAGAAAACCCACAGTCTCCCCAAAATGGCATTTGCGTCTCAGGTGCGGCGGCCACACGAAGACACGAAGACACGGGTGTAGACAGACAAACGACGTGCCCGCAGGCCTCCGGAGGTTCTGGGAAGACAAACCGAGGCATATCATTTTGAATTTAATGCTCTTCATTTTTAAATGGTAACACATGTGCAGAGTTAAACTTGTGCGTTAACTCTGCGAATGCAATAATTCGGTGGGAAATGCTGCATAATGCAAATTCAACCTTCTGGTCCGAAGCCACCCGGCACCACCCGTCTGTTGACATTTAGTGACTAATTCTCAGTACCTCGCGGCGTCAGCCTCCCCAAGAACACAGTAGCAAACTTTGCACCCATTTTCTGCAACTCTGTATTTTCGCTTGATATGAAGACCACATAGCAGGGTAGTTAAAAATGTGGACGGAACCCATGTCTCTAAATTTGAGCCCCGGCTTCGGCTTCTCTATTGTTAACGGTGGGGCCGGCCCGGGGCCATTTACTGAACCCCTTGGTGCCTCACTCTCCTCAGCTCTGAGACGGAAATTGTCCTGAGGATTAAACGAGTTAGTATCTGTGAAGTGCCCTGAGTGGTTTGCAGTAAGACAGGTGTGCACACTAAATAAAATGCAGTCTGGGAGGTCACTCCGCACCGGTGCCTAAGGGGAGCCCTCGTTTTTCATGTACAGCCAGAGCACCCGGATGCATGGACGTCCCACAACTTCCTTAGCGTGGGTCCTCCCGGGTCCGAGGCCGTGTCCCATGTTTTCAGGCTACACCAATGCGACTGCGGTGAATTTCCACCTGCGCACGCTATTTCACTCGCGTATAAATCCAGCCCTGCAATGTATTCCTGGAAGTGGGATCACTCAGTAAAAAAGCACAGGCGTCCACATTTTGCAATTATATTGCCAAATCACCCACCATAAACGTCGCCCACCAGCAATGTGTGGAAGTCCCAGCACCGCTGAAACCCATGCAATGCGGAGTTCCAGCTTCTCTTGAAAAAGCAGAACGTCCAGCAACGCGGGGTCTGATACACTCTGCCTGTGCCGCGCTCCCCACCGCTCCCCAGCGGCTCCCAAGGCCCAGACTCCAAATCACTGTCCAGCTACTGTCACGCTTGAGGTGACAGCTGCCCTTCCATAGGAGATGTTACCCCACAGCCCTGGGAACCTGGAGGCCAGACGGAGAGCGTCAGTTATTTTAAGAAAATTCCAGAGACATTTTCCAAAGTGGCCGCGCCGTTCGCAGTCCCGCCAACGCTGTGGGAGCAGCCCCATCCTCTCCAACGTGCCGGGCTTCGTTTTTAGCCATCCTGGGGCGCACGAAGTGGCAGTCACTTATTTCAGGAAAAATGAGCCGAGCAGGGGAGGTTGCGTCTCTGCGGGAATGACGGACATGCCCAGTCGCTCACCGGGAGCACAGCTGTCCGCTTTCCTCCCGGCCGTGGCCTCAGGGCCTCCGAATGGGCCTCCCTGGGCGCCGCAGTGTCAGGAGGCAGGAGTGAGCCCTCCACGGAGAGGTCCGGTCCCGCCGGCTGGGTCGTGCCTGTCGCTGCCGCTCTGTCCCCTCTCGTGGCCGTGGGTCTGGGCAGAGTCGTTCCCCTCCCGCCTGGATTCGCCACCCTCTTCGGGCCTCCACGAAAGCACCTCTGCCCCTCGCCGTTTCCTGGGTCGTTCTGTCTTTCAGAAACCTTTCCTTCCCCAGACGGTCGCCTGGCACGTGCGGCGGGGGCCGGGCGGGCCGGAGCAGGCAGAGCCGGGACCCACAGGCCCTGTTCCGAGCGCGGCCCGCTCTGCACTGGCAGGCGGTGGAGTGTGGACAGGGGGTGGGAAGAAAACGAAGAAAGAAGCCAACTTCAGATACTGGGACGATTTGTGCGTAAATAAAGCGAGACGGGGCGGGAGGCCGGGCGGGGAGTGGGCACCGGGGCTTTGGGCGTCGCCCTCCTCCCCGCTTGCTGAGGCTGGTGGGGCCGGGAACACTTTTTGTGAAACTCCCCGTCGCCCCTCGACAGGCGCGGTGCCGAGTGATTCACAGACAGCGTCCTGGCATCGCCCTCGCCCCATCCGGGATTGCAGGGAAGCGTGGTTTCAGCAGAGAAAACCGAGGCTCGGAAAAGTGAAGTCACTTTCCCGTGATGCCATGTTTTTGTTCAAGTCCCCGCCGTTACACACGCACACATGCGCACGCGCACACACAGACACGCACACACACAGGCACACACACGTGCACGCACATATACACACGCACACGCACGCACACACAGACATGCACACACATGCGTGCACACACACACGCACGCACACGCACAGACACGCACACACGCACACAGACACGCATACACACGCACGCACACGCACACACACGCACACACGCACGCACACGCACACACACACGCACACACACGCACACACACGCACAGGCACACGCGCGGACACATTCATTAGAGGCATTCACACAGCAGGAGGGTGTTCTAACCCACACCTCTGGAAGGTTCTAGCCCCAGGTACCTCCCAGCTCTCCCCATCTCCACTGGGCTGCAGTTTCCATGGCAACAGGCGGGGGTGGGGGCCCATCACAGACCCAGTGAATGCTCCGCGGGACCGGCACGGAGCGCGGACGCAGAGCAGCCGGCCGGGGCGGGCCAGGCCTGCTGCGCCCTGTCTGGGATGAGGCGGGCACACGAAAACCTGCAACGTGCACATTTAAAAGGGCGTCTGCCGAAGGCTGAAAACCGGCCGTGTGCGCCTTTGCAGACGGGAGCAGAAACCACAGGTTCCACGGCAGCCGCCAGTGCTAATGACGCGAACAGCCTTTGTTTTCTCCAGCGAGGAGTTGTTAGACTGACTGCTTGATTCAACAAGTATTTGCTGAGTGCTTACTGTTTGCCAGACCCATCCAAGACAGATGCAGTGCTTGTTCTCATGGAGTGGACCTATTTGAAGAGATAGTAAATAGATATAGACACAGACACAGACATAGATATAGATTTAGAGACAGAGACAGATATGGACATAGATACAGATATAGATGTAGATACAGATATGGATACAGTCACAGACCTTGATCAGATGCTGATACGGACACATGGACATAAACATAGATACAGCCATGGGTATGCGCATGCGGATAGAGACAGAGGTAGACACACACTGTGTGTATATCGTACCATACTCCATGTGCACATGGATTTTACACACACACACACACCCGCCCCGTCTCTCGTAGTGTTGCATTCTCCGGAGAGCAGTATACTGGGGTAAGACACAGAATGACAGGTCAGATGCTACTTCAGGGGGGATCAGGAGATCTACAAGGAAGAAGAGGCAAACAATCGAGCAAACCAGGCGCTGCTGCTGAGAGGTTGGTAGATTCTGAACCGGCACCTTCCCCAAAATCCAAACCTGAACTATTCCCCTGGGACGACGATTTTGGAGCCCAGACCTAACAACAACAGCAGCAGCAGCAGCAGCAGCAGCTGCAACGTCCTAGTTTCTCCCAGGACTCAAGGTTAACAAATCAGGTGAGCTCCAGGCGTAGGTGGAAGAACGGCATCGGTGGGTGGCAACGGTGGAAAGAGGCTCCTTCTGCCCGGGTCCCCTGTCCACCATTGAGGTGGAGAATTTCCCTCTTGGCTTCCTGGCTTTCAAGCACCTGCCCTCTTTCCCAAGATCTCCTTAATACCTCAAGTCATCATCGAAATAAAGTGTCTTTAACTGTTCTAGGTACCGGGAATACAAAGTTGATGGGATAAAGTCTTTACTATTATTCACGGAATGTTCCTTGACGCAGGGAGAAAACGAGTAAGAAATAAATTAGCAAGATTATCTCCAGCTCCAAAACAGAGTCTAAAATATAACGGGAGCCACAAGCACACACCACAAACGGGATTATAAATGTTCTAGTATCCACGCTTAAAAAGAGATGGGTGGAATCAATCTTAGTAAGTTTCATTTAACCTAATAGATGCGCAATATTACCATTTGAACATATCACCAAAATAAAAATATTATCAATGAACTATTTTTTATTATTTTTTCTTACTACGTTTTCAAAATTCGGGATTTATTTCACAATCGCAGCATATCTCAGTTGGGACCAGACACATTACGAGCCCTCGGGAGCCACCAGTGGCTGGCGGCTCCCAGACTGGTGTTAGACAAAAATTGTGGGCGGTGGCTCTTTTGCACGGAGCCCCTGCACGAGCCCCAACAGACCAGACCAAAGCAAAGTCGACTCATTCTTGCGAGATAACACCTCATCCAAATGAAGTTTTAAGGAAGCAGATAGATCCCAAAACAGACCAGTTTTTCCAGAAAGTAGGAAATGTCAGTCTACCGGAGCTGTGAGGAAGTTCCCTCTGCTTCAACCCTTACAGAAGAGTAACCGGAAGTAACCCGATGCGGGTTTGCTTCTGTTCTGTTTTCTCCTGCCCACCTCATAGAACCCACCGATCTGTGGTTGCCTACGGGGCGCTTTCATTCTATTTTGCTGAATGGAGGCTGCCTCAATTCATGAATCGCCAATAAAAGCCAATTAGATCTGTCGCAAAATCTGTCGTGATGTCTTTGACCTTGGAAAGCACAGCTCTCAAAACTGCTA
>CAUYSK010016974.1:0-10482 GCA_963575035.1 Avahi laniger | reverse complement strand
AATATCTTTCTTTCTCTCTCTCTCACTCTCTCTCTCTCTCTCTCTCTCTCTCTCTCTCTCTCTCTCTCTCTCTCTCTCTCTCTCTCTTTCCCCCTCCCCTACCCCTCCCTCTTCCCCTCCCCATCATACTCCCCCCTCCTTCTACCCTCTGACTCTCTCTCTTTCCAATCCTTATAGTATAGAATTGTTTTTTTTTTTTTTTTTTTTCCTCTAGTCTTTTTTATTTTGTTTGCAAAATGGGTACCACAGATCCAAGCGTCATACTTCACACAACAGTGTTTAGATGTCAGAATGCAAAGGAGACCATTCTCAGAAGCTCCCCCAGAGATTTTATTTTGTTTCATTTTCATTATTTTTGTCTCATTTAATAATTATATGCCTTTTCTTCAACTAATAACTGATAAGGGTAATGTAATACCTTGATTAGAATGAACTAACAAAAATTTATCCCTGATGTTAATGAGAGGAATAGATTCTATGCAAGAAGAGGCTGAGGATGCCTGAACAAATATCAGTTCTTATTAGGAAGAAATGGTGCATGTGTTGAGGGAGGAAGGGGAATAGTTTCTGGGTAGCCTGCAAAAATGTCTGTTACAGTCTTTTAACTTCCTGGTGTCTACAGATATGAAAGTTGAATATAGTTCTCAAATTACATCTGCAATGTCTGAAAAGCAGAAGAATTTTCTAAGCAGTTGCTAAATTTTCTAAGCAGTTGCAGTTTTGCCTCTAAATAGAATGTTTCTAATGTCGCTGCCATTTTTGTTTCTGTCATCTCTACTACAGAAGGTTATTTAACACAGAAATTAGGTTTCTCATAATTATTCCTTTAAAACTTAATACAGGATCTTCCAGTGTACTTTCTGAAATTGCTATTGCGTATGAATTCCCTTTGTGGTGGTAATGGAGAAAGAGTTTATTTCTCTATGTCAGTGACTCTCTAATTTTAGAATGTACAAAAATTATCAAAATTACTTATTAAAATTGAATTTTCTGGGCCAAACTCTGATAAGTGGGCCAGGAATCTGCATGTTTAACAAGCACCCCTGGTGATGCCAGAGCACACATGTTATTTTAACCACTTTTTAGAAACATGGGCAATATGATTGGGATCAGGATATGTATCTTTCAGGCTCAGCACTGCTTGAAATATTGATTTCTTTTACCCAAAAGTCTTTGTTCTTAAAGTTATTTATGTTCCACTACCAATATACCCTTTCAACACATCATTCCCTGGGCCATTGCTCATTAGCAGGCTACTCACAGAAGTATTTTTGTGTGAAATATGCATTGCATATAGAGTTTTATAGAAATATTCACATCAGCATTGCAATTGCAATTATTTCCCAGGATATTTTAACATGTCTCTGGAGCCTTCCTCCTTGTTCTTTATTGTGTATTGAGATTCTTGAGTTAGAAAGAATATTGTGGGGAAATGGTTTCCAGAAAGCCACAAAATTTTGGTTCAAGAATGTGCACAGCGGGAAGTAAAACTCAGTGGAAATCGAGCAGGGGAGAGAAGGGAGGAAGGGAGGGGCAAAATCTTACCTAATGGGCACAGTGAACACTGGGTGATGGGCACACTTATAGCTATGACTCAAGCATTACAAAAGCAGGCCATGTAACCAAAAACATTTGCACCCTTTTAGTATTTTGAAATTAAACAAAAAATACTTCTCAGCTTTTTTTGTTATATAGTAACTAGAATCAAATGCAACTACCTCCATATTACTGTCCACAGAGGTCATACTAGTTTGCAGTCCCACCAGCAGTGTGTGTGTTCCTATCTCTCCACATCCACACCAACATTTATAGTTTTGGGACTTTTTGATAAAAGCCATTCTCGCTGGAGTTAAGTGATATCTTAAAAAAGACATCTGCACTAGAATGTTCATAGCAGCATAATTGACAATTGCAAAGATGTGGAAACAACCCAAGTGTCCATCAATACATGAATGGATTAATAAAATATGGTATATATATATCATGGAGTTCTACTCAGCCACAAAAAACAATGGTGATCTAGCACCTCTTGTATTATCCTGGATAGAGCTGGAACCCATTCTACTAAGTGAAGTATCCCAAGAATGGAAAAACAAGCACCACATGTACTCGCCATCAAATTGATTTTAACTGATCAACATTTAAGTGCACATATAGTAATAATGTCCATCAGGCATCGGGCAGATGGGAGGGGAATGAGGGGATGGATGTATACACACCTAATGGGTGTGGTGTGCACTGTCTGGGGGTTGGACACGCTTCAATCTCTGACTCAGATAGTGCAAAGGCAATATATATAGCCCAAGTGTTTGTGCCCCCATAATATTTTAAAATAAAAAATATGCCATTAGAAATTAAATCAGCATTTTGCTATTTTGGAATCCTTAAAATATATAGGGAATATTTGAAAATATAAAAATATATAAGTATACCATATGTAAAATATATACAAAATATATATATTTCAGAGTTCATATTCATGATACCACACCTGCCTGACCATGCTTTTCAATCTATCTTTAACTGACATTCTGTTGAATGTGCTCTCCTGATCTTTATTGCTTAGGTCTGCTTCTGGAATTTCATTTCATCCTAACACAGTTTCCAAGATTTCTATTGCTTTCATGCTGTCTATTAGCATTTGTTGTCTTTTTGAATCAGAATTAAGTTGAAAGTAGATGTTTTCACTGTTAATTCTCTTAACTTCTGAGTTGGAATTTTAGCAAAATAGGCAAAACTTCACCAAATGTTCTCCTCTAAGCAGAATGAGGTTTGCATTATATGCAAATGAACATTGAATTCCCACTTAAAGATGTACCTAATGAACATTTTATTAAATATGGCGTGTTGAAATCAATATTGCATGGAAATACAAAGTCAAAGCCACATATTTCTCTTAGAATATGCTCTTTATGTATTTATCTAAAATGAACTATATAATTTTATTAAACATTTCAGAAGTCAATTTTATAATTATGACATTGTATTCCCAGCACTGTCAGTACCTTTGCTGTTCCTACAGCCACTATAACTCACATTTATAATTCCAAATAGATATTTATTTTCAACCCAGACCAGTGGAAGAGGAAGGTATTTTATAGTTACCCTATTTATCTGTTATACAGTACATACCTCTTCGTATTCTTTGTATTCTTTATTATTTCTAGATCAAAGGTGATTTTTTATGACATCATGCATGATTTTTGAGACATTTGTTTTAAAGTGGTAAAGTTGACATTCTGCTTTTAATTCATCTTCGAAAATATAAAGATTTCTTAAATAAAACTTTTTCTTGAGAGACACAGTCTAAATGAAATAAAATAACTAAAAAGTAAATTCAGTCTTTAAAATGTACTTTTCAATATGATGAGTATTAGTTCACGAAAAAGTCTACAAGATTTGTTACAATATAATGTCTCTTCTCTTCCTTGTATTAGTGAAATGTTTATAAATATCTTTTGGCTACCTAAAGTTATGTAGGTATAATTATATAATCTCTTATTATATATAATATATGAGATCATAATCTATTTCCATATTTTTAAACTATTTGGAGATTATTAAGAATTCATTTTAATAAAATCAACAGCTTCACAACTGTTATAACTTTTGGCATTATATTTTACAATAACCATATTTATACTGTACATACTATATTCATATTTCAGCTGATATAAGGTCACATATATAACTTTCATGTAGAGTGCTTACTGTATTTGAATGTATATATACAGATATTAGCTATATGTTCAGTGTCATGCTTTGTTTATGTTAGTCACATTGTTGCACTGAATAGAGACGACCATATTGCCATTGTTTAACCATCAGTTCTGGGATTCCAGAATGACTTTGAAGTAATTATTTTACCTCCAAAAGCCCAGGGGAAAAATACAACAAATTTTAGGCTGATTACTGAGGCCAAAGACAAACTTTGTTACATGTAGTCTATTCACTCTTACCTCTGCTCAAGTACTGTGAAGGTTTCAGGAAATATGTTATATTTGTTTTCTATTTGCTATGTTGGATGTTTTCATTTATTTTTTCATATATTGTGCTATGTGCTTCATCTATATATCAGATGATTTTATGGAAATACTATGTGTATTTTATTCTTTTCCCACTTAACAAGCATTCAAACTGAATCTCAGAAAGTTTATATAAATTACCCAAGTTTTCACAACTTGATTCGAATCCAGATTTATGTAGCTGGCTGTATCATATTTTCTTTCCATCTATTTTATCTTCAGTGACAAATGTTATTGACTTTTTCTTCATTTTATTGTCTCTTAAGTTTTTCTAAATATTATTTCCTTTTTGTATGTGGGTGAGTGGGTGGATGGATGCATAGACAAAAGGATGGATGCCTTGTGCACTAAGCTTTACTAATGATTACAGAGGGATATTACCAACCCAGCATCTGCGAAGTCTCAAACTAGCAGATGAAGTTTCTTAACATGCCTCTTCCTGCACTAGGACACAGTTTGTTTTAGTGACTGATGAGTAGTAACTGCGTGTGGTCTAAGCAGGCTGAGATAATCCATTTCCTCTCAGGATCTCTCTGCTTTAGACCTTGCAAGAAAGACTACATGATTAACATCCATTCTCTATTACAACTGTGGCTCATAAATTTATAATTTTCAGATTTATTTACAATCAGACAGGCCAGATGCATCTTCTTAAAATGATTTTCTTAAATGAGAAATATCTAGCAACGTGTGGAAGACCCTTACTTCTAGTAAATTCCATCAGCAAACTTTATATAGAAGCCTGGTCAAGGTAAAAACTACCTCAAGCCTTTCCTGGAAGAAAAGAGCCTTCCCACAAACTCACTTCCCACTGGTGTTATTCATATCTACTTTTTTGTTTGATTTATATTGCTTGTGTTAACACCTCAAATTCTTTTGGAGTTTTACAGTTTAAAACATTTTTACATGTATTGTTTTATTTAGTCTCTTAAGGTCGTTTAGGTATTAAAATGGAAGGTTTCAAACAAGGGCTTCAGAAACAAATCCAGCATAGGTTTTGGTTATTGTTGAATTTCTTTGAATAAAAGTGTACATTTGCATTATATGCCTTTAAATCCTATTAGGTCAATGATAGCTTTATCACTTTTCTTTGGGCTAAAACTCAATTTTATACATAAGAATATATTAAATAAATGCACATATTTTTATGAATATGTAAATTTACATAATATATGAATATATGTAAACCAAATACAAATATATTTGCCTATCTACTCACATTATCCCTGAATTATTTTTGAAACAACTTGAGGCAACATATATACAATTGGTACAAAAGGAAGACAAAGTCAGAGAAATGGGTAAATCTGCAGACAAGTTCAGCATAAGATTTAATGCAATATCTAGATGTGATCTGTAAATTGTGCTTTGAGCTTCCTAGCAGCCAAAGAAAAGAAAGAAATGTGTATATTCCAGAGATTCAAAATATCCAAAAGATTTAAACAAATTTCTCATACAGGGCATAACTTTTATAGGTATTGAGACTAAAGTGTACTGTGTGTTGGGTAATACCATTCAACAACAGCCCTGAAGTAATTTTAGTAGTATATGGCATATCACTGTTTCTGATTGTGCAAATTCATAATGAAATACAGTGACACCAATTCAGTAAGGAGCCCAAACTCTGTGTTTTAAGTATGCAACTCCCCTAATGTCATTATCCAAGGCAAAACTTCAAAATATTTAGTGTGGAAATCCTCAAAGGATGCTATATAGAACATTAATTGAGACGGAGAACTACTAATTGAGGCTGCTTCAGCACCGATTCTGATTTCTCTCAATGATGATGTGGCCTTTGTGAATTGATATGAAACACTAATAGGAACCAGTATTCATAAATATACCCTGAATTAGCAGAACATGAATTGTTGGGTATAAATTCTAGGAGTGTGCTATAAATTCCAAATCTAAAAATAAAACAGTGAGGTGGAATGCAAACCCTCCCATAGATAGTGTTCCTTCACAAGAAACCTTCAGTGCAAGAACAGGCCTAGCTCAAATGCTGACCTGCCCTACCTGGTTACAAACCTTGTGCTGAGGTTCGCTATCTAAGGCCAAATAAATTAGAAATTTAATCTAATCGTGCGTGCATGTACATGTGTAGTTTTGTCCCAGTATTCTGAAATGCTCCCTCACGCTGCATGTATTGAATCTGTTTGAAAGAGAAAAAGGGTTCATGGACCAATAACTTTAAGAAATAGTATGCTTATGAACATTGGGCTATCAAGAGCTACATTTTAGGTTTTATTCTTTGTTTTATTAATTTGAATAATTTGCTAAAAAGTCCTCGTTACCATTGATTTGCTGTTATTCACAAAAGTATATTCTTGAAACTTTAATCAGCGTTCTTTACTCAGATATAGCTTCCATTTTTAAGATGGAAATAATCTTTTGAAGATATACACGTTATTTATATCTATTTAAGAAAAAGTAACAATCTGAATAGTTGCTTTTCCCTCTGTCTAAATGAACTAAATTGCCTCTAAAATATTACTAAATTTGTGCTACATATAATGTGACATATATTCAAATCATTTAGAAGTATGTGAATGCATTTTCTCAAATATTGAATCATAGCATTGTAATTTTATTTCAGATTATTTCTGGTGGTTACCATTTTAATGAAATATATATTGTTTTCCCTAAATTTAAAAATTTAAACTTGGTTTGTATTTTAAAATTTTATTTGCTCAGTGTCATAAATCTTTAATGTTTACCTTAGCTTCCACAGGTTTATGTGTCCCTAACCTCTCATCCATTAGAAAATTATGTTCATTTATCTTTAAAATTCTTCTGAGAGTTTGGCCATAAGTACTGAGACCTGAAATGATTTTTCAAGTTTGCGCAATCAGTTGTGGAATGAGGTCTCCCACTCTAGGTCTCTTGCTGTCTGCTCTAGTTGACCTGTCCTTTACATTATGTAACCTTGCTAAGATTGAAGATTTAGTATTTGTTAGGTTAAAATTTATGAAAAAAAATCTACATTTTTAGTAACTCAGATGAGGTAGCAACTTCATTTATAGCTTATATGAAAGTTTTAATTTTCAGTTTTCACTTTATCCCTGAAATCATTTAAACAGAAAGAACAAAATTTGTGTTGAACAATAGCCCCATTTGAATAGTTTGATAGGTTCCGCTTGCTTTTCATTCTTTCCTTGCAAATGACAATGGTAATATTTTACAACTTACCCTGAGATAAATATTCCCCATTTGCAAGGGGAACAAGATTCTTGTAATGCTACTAGTTTCTTAATAAGAAAATGTATTTATCTATAGGCGAGGGGAATAAGTATTGAGAGACTGGATTGTAGTTCCTGTTGATCGTTTTATGATAGAGTTTCAATGCTTTTTGTTTATTTCAGTAATTTTTAATAGACTAGTCAGCCAAAAATGAAGGAAAAATAGAAGATTGAAGAGTTGAATCTCCTTTTTCAGTCTAGATGGGGAAATGCTAAATGAGTTCCTTATTGGTGGATTTTTTTAAATGACCAAGCAAGTCATTTAGAAATATAATATCTCAGGATATGATTATTTGGATATATATATATTTATATACAAATTTATTGATTTAACCATGTGACCTTTTAAAGGATCTATTAATATATCAGTATATTTTATATAATAATATATGTATGATACATTAATGTAATATACATACCCTTCATGATTACTTCTAAATATATAAAATATCATACCGGCTCATTAATAAATTAACTATAATTAACCAGATTATTTGCTTCCAGCCTGGAATCATTCTAAATACTTTTTATTTTTTTACGTATTAGCTCATTAATGCTCAAGACAGTCTATGTCCTTTCTTCAGACAAAGAAAATCCTAGATGGCATCTTCTTCCAACAGAAGACTGTTTAATCTAAACAGAAAATCTGTTGTTTAGTATAGCCACCTTCCTCAGTGTTCTTAGCTAGATCTTCACCTTGCACTTTTACATTATGGAGATGGCTTCTTCCCTTAAACCTCCTAAACCAACTTCTGCTAGATTTCAACTTTTCTTCTTCAGATTCCTAAACTCCCTCAGGCTTCATAGAATTTAACAGAGGTAGGGCCTTGCTCTGGATTAGACTTTGGCTTAATGGAGTGTTGTTGCTGGTCTGGTCTTCTATCCAAACCACTAAAATTTTATCCATATCAGCAATAAGGGTGTTTTGTATTCTGATCATTTGTGTTTTCACTAGAATAGCACTTTTAATTTCTTTCAAGATCTTTCCTTTGCATTTACAACTTGGCTAACTGTTTGATTTAAGACGCATAACTTTCAGTTTGTCTCAGTTTCGACATGCCTTCCTCACTAATCTTGATCATTTCTGGCTTTTGATTGAAAGTGAGAGATGGGTGACTCTTTCTGTCACTTGTACATGTAGAGGCCCTTGTAGGGTTATTAAGGACCCTGATTTTGATATTTTTGAGTCTCAGAGAATAGAGACGCCTGAGAAGAGGGAAAGAGACTGGGGAATGACTGGTTGGTAGAACAGTCAGAACATATAAAATTGGTTGATTTAGTTCACCATCTCATATGGGTGTGGTTTGTGGCACCTCATACAACAGTAACAACAAATATAATTGAACGCAGATCACCGTAACATGATAATGGAAAAGTTTTAAATATTACAAGAATTACTAATTTGTGACATAGGGACACAAAGTACATGCTGCTGGAAAATTGGCAATAATTGACTTACTTGACAGAAGATTGCCACAAACCTTCAATTTGTTAAAAGAACAATATCTTAAAGTACAATAAAGTGAGACACAAAATGAGCCTTATTAAGATTATTTTGTAGTGGTAAATTATTAATTACATCTGTAGATTTAATCATATAGACTTTTCCAGGCAATTTAAATCAATGCTTTATTATAGCAGTATCTCACAGTAAGTTCACATACTCCACTATACATTTTTTGAATGTGTTTTCTGATGAATACAATTTTTTATGTTGTGGCATTTCCTTGTTTGCATAATTGAATTACTAGTTTCAGAGTTAAAATAATATTTTTGGATATAATTAATTTTGACAACTTGCTATAAAGATTCAGTTTTTCAACAGCCCTGTGCTCTTATGATGTATATTAATTATACAGTAGTAAAGGTATATATTGAAAGGGAAAAATGTTGCATAATTTGCTAATTAATTTCAATTTTTAAGTAATGATTTATTAATAATTAGCAACCTGATGGTAAGTTATTCAGTTGTATTGGCTGTAGAGTTTTAAAGTCATGAATCTGAGGACTTAAGATTACACTTGCTGAATATCAGCAAAATCACAATCATCAAGTGACTTAAGTATGACAGTAGGCTACCAATTTGTTAAAGGTCAAGAAGTTGGAAGAATGAGTGGGAGGTAGAGAATCTGTTTATTGGGAATTAAATTTTCCCACTAATATAGCAAAAACTGAGAATGATAGATGCAGGTTGGAAGGATATCAGCCACCAGCTGCCTCTTAATGACTTTCCCAGCTGTGATAGTTGCAGGATTGAATTGTAGGCTGTATCCTTAATTTTAGATTGTTCATTTATTTATGTAAAGGTAAATATTTTATCTACACTTTTTTTTTTCCTTTGGGGAATGGTCAATAAATTAGAGTGAATTTTAGGATTACTTCAGCTGGTAAAGAAAATCATTTGATGTTTGCACATGTTTTTTATAAAATTTGTGTATATTCTAAATATGTCTTAGATTGAAATGGAATGCTTCATATAGTTAATTTGAAATTTACCCCTTTCTGTTAAATTCTACTTGGCAGAGAAAGAGCAGAATTATTCTACTATATCTCAGAGAATCAAAGTGGCTCCTGAGTCTGGTTGCAGTTGGAGTGGATAATAGTAGAAAGCATGCTAGCCAGGTCCCTAACATCCTCTTCTTACCCACACCAATGCAAAACATGGCCCCTACAGAGGAGTGCTCATAGGAAAATTTTCTATAAATAGCGTCTGCTGGTGAAAGGTGATGGATGGGGACTAATTGAGCCCAGGTTATATCTCCAGAGGATTCCATTTTGAGATATATTTTAAGACCTCTTCTATAAACTCACCAAAAGGGGCACAAGCTTAGGAAAACCTTTCCTCCTTATTGTTTAATGTAAATTATTAAACAAGGTATAGATACAAAAGGATAAATATTAGTACACAGAGTAGAACAGAAAGATACATGATAACTTTATAAAGATGACAAAGTAACATCTTACACTAGACAAACTTATTTAGTGGACCAAATAAAACGAGAATGTAAAATAAGTGTCATGAATATCCTCAAAGAGATGAAGGAGAATGATAATAACATGAAACAAGCACATCATTAAGTAGATGAACTTATGTTGGTTTCAGTTTTTTTAAGTTAAAATTTATGTAAAATGAATGCATTCTACTAAGTGAGGTATCCCAAGAATGGAAAGACAAGCACCACATGTACTCATCATCAATTGGTATTAACTGATCAACA